>JAIEZT010000107.1:4127129-4278543 GCA_019594935.1 Periophthalmus modestus | reverse complement strand
GTCGAAGTAGAGGCCCTGTCTCACATCTTCAGGAAGCTGATTCACGTTTTAGGCTGACATAAAACTGACTCTGGGCACCAGCAGGGAGGCGGGTCCTCGAAGGAGTCTTCCAAGGGTGACCATGAGTGACCGTTGTTAAATGCAATTTTTAGGATTAGCGTAACCCTAACTCTAAATTCTTTTATCAAACTCGACATTTTTGGCCCTATATCTGTGTACTTCTAGTTTGTCTTTAGCTGGTTTCTCTTAGTATCTGCGGAAACTAAACCATAAAGTGGACACCTACAAATTTTGCTCATTCTCAGTATATGGACAGGCCTCATGTGAAAGCTCAGAACCCTCCAGAGTTCACTCACTGAGCTGCAAAGGCACTGCACTAGCACCGATTAATGAGTCTTCGAAATTTGAAATCTACATATATAACTCAACCGCTGTCTGCCTCTCATTATTGCTTGTTGACAGCTTGCCTCTCTATTCTTAACCGTCCCCTCATAAGCTGCTTTTTCTTTTGTTTTCCTAGCTTTTTTGCTTTCCTCTCACGTCCATTCTTTATTCTTCGCCGAACAAACTCCCTCTGCGAACACACGAGCCACATACATATGCCATGAATGTGCGTTCTCTCATTGTCAAGTTGAGAAAAGCCAAGGACAGCTGCTGATAACCAAGACGATCCACATAAATGTCCAATTATATCCCAAATAGTGACGGAGCTGAGGCGGAGATGCCGAACGCCCGGGCACAATGGGCGCCGCCAATCAGCGGCACGCAAACAAAAGTTAATTATAGCATCTTTACAGTCTGATGAGATCGTCTATTAGTGAGAATAGAGCTGTGCCATACAAACTATCATTTTGGTTTTCATTTAGCTAACATTCCCTAGCTACTCAATGCAATTATACTAACCTGTAGAGATAGTCAATGGAGAACAACCTCTATATGAACCACACATACGCCTAATATTTAAAACCGCACTTTCTAACTTCTCTGGTGGAAGATCTGCCAACGACATGTCTCCACGGGGATGTTCTTGCTTCGCCTAGAATTTCCACCGACAATCCATGGGTTTCCAACGACAATCCCATGGGTTTTAGGACTGTTGCTGAATTAAATTAAAAAAAATCTCCAGAATGGAAAGTCCATAGAAAGCCTAGCAGGAAGATGGAGTAGGACTAAAGTCTCCTTCACTACAGGCCGAGTTATACGTCAGATCTGTGGATCGGAAGCCTACTATTGTGCGGAAAGAAGATAGATGTATACCGTATTTTCCGGACTATAAGGTTGCACTTTTTTCATAGTTTGGCCGGGGGTGCGACTTATACTCAAGATGCAATTTATATGTGGAAAGTGTGTTTTTTTTTCTTCGTTATCATGCAGTTTTTAGCTGGGGCGATTTATACTCCACAATTGCGACTTATACTCTCGAGACCAGAGAACATTGCAAAACCAAGTAACGCTATCTCCATGGAGACAAGTAGGTGCCAGGAAAGTACATTTTTACAATATCCTTATATCGCAATGCCTTTTCCACCCTTTGTAAAGCAAGGTGTTTTATTTTTGCTTTCTGTATATAGCCATGGAAAACGAGCAGATAGTACATTTGGACAAGAAGAGAGCAGACGAGTGCGTTCCCTCAGGGCCTGTGGTGTGGACACTGACTCCATTTGACACGGCGCAGCAAAAAAGACAGAGTGAGCCCAGACAGGAACAGGGAGAAGGGAGCCACGCTGCCTTCAGGGGCATCGTAAATGTGAGTCATGGCGTGATGCAGTGACTTGTTGAGGGTAGCGTCGCCCCTCACAACTTTCATTCGATCGGGGGAGTTCAGACAGTTTTGACTTCCTTGCTCCCGACTCTTTATAGCAGCCGCAGCAAAAAGAAGAGGAGATAACATAAAAAGTGGCAAACAAGGAATACCATAAGAAAGTTGTGTCCGGGTGGTTTTGAAGAACTTTATCACCGAAAAGGTGCAGCAGCAACGCAACGGTGAAAAGTACTGTTTAATATTTTCCCCGATTCTCAAATTGCAGAAAATAAAGTCAGGGGTGGTAAAAGCCAAACGTAAAAATCTGTCAACTGGACAAAAAGTTGTGGGAGTGAAGACGTTTTGATGCTCATTCAAGCTTCTTCTTCTTTCAGATTACTGGGTGGACACTGCGTTATATCTATCTGAAGAGAGGATTAACTACACTGAAACAGAATTTTTTTTTACAGTTTCTGTTTGTAGGCTAGGTTTATTGAGCTAGAATGAGTGCGCGCTGTACCCGAGTCATACTTAGCATATTCATTTAGGCTCTTAATGCCAGGGGTTCCAAACTTCTAGGACGAAACAGAGAAAGGGTGCTCCAATTCAACTTCTAGCCACTGGAGCTACTGCATTGGAAACAGAAACACCTCCAGAACTGATGATCTCCTCACTAGAATGTATTCCAGGTACTCCCATATCGCTCAGTGATGTTCTTAAGTTAAAACCATGAACTTTGACTCATGAAACCTTGTCTTTTTGAGCCTAAAGGTCGTATATTACACAAAATCGATTCTTGTGAGCTTTAAGACATGTTAGAATGTTGTTACTCATCAAAAAACATACTGCAAGTCTTGTGGGACGAAAGCAGCGAGCTACGTACTGCCTGCCTCTAATTAGAAACAGTTTATTGCCAGTATTCGGGAAGCGTGAGATAGCATGCTATGTGTCGTTAGCTTTACCCGTCACGGCAAAACTCCCCACTGGTCTGTGAGAGTTGTGAAAAGCACTTGCAAACTCATCAAGGTGACTAATCAGGATGTTCGTAGTGCATAAAGTAAGTGAGGAATACTTATGGACCACTGCAAACAGATTAAAAAGAACTATTTCTGTTTTTCACGTTTTTAAGACGGTAAAAAAAGGGGACTATTTACTGAGGCAGTGTGACGGCGTATGGGCTCCGCGTGGGAGGAGTGTGTGGGAAACTCGAATGATTACATGTTACGCACACACAAGGGGGGACGGCAGCGCAATATGGAGAGTGGGGGCGTGGAAGAGAAATGATGGCGGATTTACACATCAAATGTATCAGGCATATGTGGAAATTGTAGAGAGGTGTTAATTGCAAGGTGCACCCCAAGGGTCACCACTGTTCGTGTCTCCATGGAGATGTCATTGCCTCGCTTTGAATGTTCCACTGTATGACATTAAAGATCCTATATACGCGCAAAATTGACTCTTGTGAGCTTTTAGCCATGTTTTTTAATGCTGTTACTTCGTCCAAAACCATACCTAGAGTTGGGTTTTGTTTCTTTGACATGTGTTTGAGTAACTCCTAGTATTAGTCTCCAAAGCTCAAAATGCTCTGTTCCACCTTGTGATGGTCATTTAGTGGTAGTTTTAAGGTTAGCAGACCTAGTTTTACCGACTTTGTTTAGTAGAGATGGGAATTACCAGGCTGAAATTGATTCTAGCACATTTATTCTAGATTCAAGCACATTTAAAAAAACTGCAGCTACCAAAAGTGCTGTACAAACGCAATATAACATGCAATCTTATAATTTGCAGTTTTCAATAAAGATTTAAAAATATTTAAAGATCAGGCTGTCTAATACACAGAGGAAGATTTGTTTCAGAGTCTGGGACCAGCTACAGCAAAAGCCCAATCCCTCTAGTTTTTTTAGCCCGGATCTTGGAACATCCAAAAATCATTCATCTGGTCTGCTGATCTCAAAGTTCTACTGGGAACATGGACAGAAAGAACGCTCAGAGAAATAGAGAGCGGCCAACCCATGGAGACATTTAAAAAAACCATCATCAGAATCTTAAAGTCAATCCTGAAGCTGACAGGGAGCCAGCGCAGAGAGGCCAACACGAGGGACGATGTGCTTGTATTCCTGGTGCCCGTGAGCATGCCCGCCGCAGCATTTTGGACTAACTGTAAGCGGTGGATGAAGCCCTGGTCCAACCCACAGCACAGGGAGTTACAGTAGTCTAATCTGCAGGTGATGAAGATGCACATGAACGACACGCTGCAGGTCAGAGCGAGGCAGGTTTGGCTCACCTTACTAAGTAACCCGCAGCTGGTAAAAGCCTTATCTGACTAATCTGGGTGACAACTGTTGGTCAAATATGAAAGAACTAGATTTTCTGGCAGAATGATGGAAGGAGAAACTGAAAGACCCCAGATACGTTTTTGGCATCAGATAAATCCCCAAATACCACAATTTCTGTTTTTGATTCATTTAACGTCAAAAACTGTAAAAACATCCAGTCATAGATTATAGTGAAGGTGTATGTAGTTTTAAAACACAGTAGTAGTAGTAGTAGTTTACCTGTATCTGGGCAATTTCACACCACCTGCTCGTCTCTATAAGTTTAATTCCATACTGGGAAACGTATAGCCAAAGCGATACCCACCTACACGGAGACAAGGAATGATGGCTTGACATACTTTTTACTCAGAAACTGTGAAGGTTTTCAGATTTTTCTACGATGTATGAAGGTTGTCTGGGTATTCTATTCATTTGTCTGTCTACTCAAATGCAAAAAGAACCTAGACACTTTCATACTTCTTTTTTAATAAGTTTGAAACCAAAACATTCTATACTATTTTTTTTGTCCTGCAATTGTTCACTTCCCCTTACCTGCCCTGCACTCTCTCCTCACAGCTGCATTATAATCAACTGTCTATATGGCATAGAGGGGGTTAATGTTCAATTCAATATCTTTTTTTTTTCTTCATATCTAATAACAAAAGAATAACAATTAAATACAGGATCATGTGAAGTGGGTGAATACGAACATTTTAAGACCAAAACTGACGAGCCTGCAGCAGCAGTTACAGAGAGAGGGGCGACAGTTTTCCCAATGTAAAGTGAATTGGAGCGAGAGGCAACGGAGCCGGAAGTGCGCCCATGGCTCACTCCGATTTGGAACATGGCGGCTCGTAGCTTAGCTTTGTCCATTTCTATATACGGTCTATGCTCCATGGCCTATTTAATGAACAAATCTCATATGAAAAAAAAGGATTGAATAACATTTTTCTGACCATGCATTATGAAAAAAAAAAAAAAAAAAAAAAAAAAAAAAAAAAATCAGGAAATCAGCAGGCAACTTCTTGATATTTCCACGCACCGAAGAACAAACCACAGCCCCCATACCTTTAAGGTGCATTTTCTATCAAAGCAAGGCCATAATCCTGACTTATACGCCAAAATCCTATGTACACTGACATAATGCCCTCTAAGCTGGCTAATTCCTTCTAGAGCCCTCACAGTTTTTCCTCCTTTTTGCAGCTATGTCTTTCAAATCCTTTTCATAATCGTTCACCCACTTTTCAATATTGTTATTCTGCTTTTGTCTCAGAGCATATTTATACTCGCCCTCCCCCATTTGGCTATTTTCTCTTCTGATCACAATAGAAAACAACAACAAACATGCAATGCTATGCCCAAACAAATATCGGAGTGCCGAACTGGTTGCCTGGTTACCGCGTAGCCATTGTGATTGGTTCTCATTATAGCTGGGATTTGCAGTTTAATCCAGGCTCTGTAATTGGCCTGCTCTCCAGCATTCAGGCAGGCTTAACTCTCAGACAAGCAGCGTTTAGCACAAAGATGCTACGCCGGTCATGTATCAACAAACAGCTAATATACAGAGAAATGTGTTCCAAAGTACTTTTATATATTTATTTTGTCTAGACGCTTATTATATTATAGTTTGCTCTTTACATCAATAAACCTGAAAAGCACTGCAAACTGAGCCGCACTAATTCAACTAATTTGTATAATGTAGGCAGTTCTGAAGTGTTTCGCAAAAAACATCTGAGCACCACAAGCATTTCAGTGTGAATATATTGAATGTGTACAGCAGCCGTATTTCATTTTTTGATACCACTTCATGCACATTAATTAGCTTAATAATTGACTTACATGCTTTTCGAAGGTCTCTCAAAGCGCAAAACTGGGCGTCGTTATTTATTCTGTATTCCATACCGCTACAGCCGCCCTGGGGTATGACTGATGGAAGCGAGGCGAGGCTGCAGACCCCACCCATCGCTCATACACAGGGCCGGGTCCTAGCTTTCAGGGGGCCCTAAGCAGAATGCGTCTCTGGGCCCCTTGGCAGTGGAGTAACCTGGACTCGGCTATTGGTGGCTCACATTTGTCGACATTATGACCCTGCTCTCATCACCTTGTCCAAATGTGTTTTATTTATATGACCAAAAGACCTGAAACTTTTTATCAAACTTGTAAACAGCCATTCAAAAGTACCTCAGTGCACCTCAGGGGGGCAAAATGCAGCCTTCAGACCATTTTTCTTGGCCCTCAAGCTTCCCGATGAATTGGCCCATATTACTTTAAACTGTATTTTTTACTGTACATTCTGAAAAATCTACTTTAACAAGGTTCATACAAATATTGAAATGTGCCCCATTGAGGATGTAAGCATGAATAAAATTAAAGTCTATATTCACTGTACTGGCGACCAGTCTATGGCCCTTAATCGACCCTAGCTTTGTCTGTGTTTTTATATGTGGCCCTTAATGAGAAAAAGTTTGGACACCCCTGGCTTATATGCTGGCCCTGCTCATAGACCACGTTCATACTAGGTTGGGTGAAGAGTATTGTTTAAAGACACAATGACAGAGCTTAGTTCGAGTGGGAATCAATCCTCTAACACTTCCTTATAATGAAATACAAAGAAGGTTTTGGGTAAAGATATTTCGCTGCTCATCCAAGCCGCTTCTTCAGTACTATCGATCATACCTGGACGACACATATATCTAATAAGCCTGAAATAAATTGATAATAAACTATTTGTTCATGAGGGATTAAATCCTTTGTTCATGCTTTATACATTTTAATGAAAGTGCAGTTAATAATAAAGTATTTGAAGAATTACACAAAGAAACATAGGGCTTCACGTCAGATGGCGAGACAAGTCCATCTTTCTTTACTCCCCGATGCCACGTGACGCCGAAGGAGTCAGATCCTCCATGACGCTCGGATGGGTGCTGGCCGTGTGTCAGCCTGCATGTGTGGGTGTCATCCTCCGCGTATGGGTGTCACCAGTGGTCACTTCAAAGCTGTCATTTTGGACTGAGATTCCAATGGGTGATTCATGTGTCACACTGTACATGACTGATGCGGCGATGAGGCGTTCAAAGACAGCAGGAGATCAGATGACAGAATGAGTACGTATGGATTGGACTCGTGTTAACAACGCGAGCGACTGCCCTGACAGAGATCAATCTGTTTGGGCGCGGTTTGAAGCGCTCTGAAACGCGCTATACGAGGGCGTCTTCATTGTCAAGTTATATTCGGTAGCTACAGACAAATCAGTTGTTCAATATGCTAGCAATGCTCTGGGCAGTAAAACATATGGTGGACATGGGTTGCACATATGTCCTGTTCATTTGAAAAATCAGAAAATCTAATATATATATATCAAGCACGCTGATTTCTTGTAGTTTAGAAGCATCTCTGTCGAGGTTACAAGGTTAAGGCTGCAAGATGTAACTTCATTTTTTATGTATTTGGGATAAAATTTGAAACTTAAGTTAAGTCAACCTTAAGAAAAAAAAAAATGCAAAGCTGCCTTTAGTATTATTAAACAAACACGGTGACTCGGGATCAGCATTCTCACCTCACGACAAGGTGGTCAAAGGTTCTCAAGGCGGGGTGGGCCATTTCTGATTGGCTGCTTTTGCAAATAAAATCTGTTTTACCATATGTAGGTGGATTTAATTTTGGGTATTGGATAAAAAAACCGTGCATAATAAGTTAATCTTCCATTTCCTTCTCGGCCAAGTCGACTAGCCTTTAGCGCCAGTGGTGTCTTAACCTTTTTGGAGGTACCGAAACCCCACCGGTTTCATATGCACCTTCACCGAACCCCTCTTTATGAAAAAAATAAAATATGATTTTTTTTCAATTCAAGACATAAGTATGTTTTATGGTCACAAAATGAACCATGCATTAACATCACTGTGTCAAAGAACAAACCAATACAATGCATGAACTCACAATAAATTACATACTGTATTTACCTTTTCACAGAGTAGCCTTTTCATCAAAATGTGGCTCTCTTCACCTTGAATTCAGCGAGCATTATGTCTTGTATTCCCCATCTCCATGCAGGTTATGGAAGTGTTCCTTTAGTTTTGCCGGGTACTAGACTAGAATTGCTTAACTTGGCATTTCAAATCATGCAGACAGGACGCTGACTCCAATCACGATCTGTTATATATGTGAATCCATGTAGTACATATTCATCTGACCACTTTCTTTTTTTGCTTTTTTATATAGTTAGTATGGATTAAAATAATAACCCTTTAGCACCGGATGCTATCACTGCCGATAGATTCTCGGTTCCGGACTTTCCATCACCGTAACTCCGCCACCCAATTATGCTTCATGTAAATTCAAACAGCATCTCAAAAGCAGAGGCATCGGGCTCTTTAAACTATGTTACTGTCATTACGGTTAACGTGCTTATGTTGCCCTCGAAGACGACCAATCAGAGCGCAGTTGTCGCCGGGATCCTCCCAGTCAATGCCGGGGCATCACTCTGGCTGTGTCTCATGCCATGTGTCATGCCGTGTCTCAATTCACCAAAGTGCCCTTAAATACACCGTTCGAACGGGGCATTTAAGTCAGGGCGGGGTACTTTGATAGACACATTGAATGGTGCATTTGTTGAATTGGGACACGGCCCGCATTTGGACACGGGCGGCATTTGGACGCTCGCAGTTCGCGAGTCATATGAGTCGGGTGCTCCGCCGAACCCCTGAGACTGACTCACCGAACCCCTAGGGTTCGATCGAACCCAGGTAAGAACCACTGCTTTAGCGGTTAGGATGTGGGACAGAAGACAGCAGCATGGGCGTGGTCCACAATTTTTATATCTTTTTCCATCAGTTATCAAAGTGCAAACTGCATTGTGCAAATTGAGGTTCGAGTAGCAGCATCTCCTCCAGCAGCAGAACATGGTAAGCTGTTTTCAGGCGCCTCTTACACTGCCCACTAAATGGATAAAAACTATTGTTAATTACTAGGGGTGTTTAAAAAAATAACACCAAATTAACGTTATAAATATATATATACACACACCTAAACCCTAAAAAACAAACACCAAATATACTTTAAAACCCATAAACCATTTAAACACATTCCCTGTCTTGGTCCTGCCCCGGAACCTTCTTAAAGTGAGCTCGTTTCCCTGGGGACCTGTTTGATACCTGGGACACAAGATCAGAGGAGGTAAGTTTTAAACATTTTTAAGACACTATTTGACTAAAAACACTACAAATTACACAACACACCAACGCTTAAAACCATTTTAAACATGTATCGCACCAATATTGCACATAACCAATTTAATTAATTAGCTGTTTACTGTAAGTTTGTCCTCTTTCCCCTCCAGGACACGCAGCTTCAATTAAAGTGCCACTGTGCCTCCAGATCTAAAATTGAGTAAAGCAGACAAGTTAAATAAACATTTTAAAATCCTTTTGCGCAAATAATGTTCGAATGTGTCGTAGTATTAATGTACGTGCAACGGTGCTGCTAACTTGCTAACAAATGGGGTATTGTTACACCATATAGACCAGACATGTCAAACTCAGGCCCACGAGCCAGATTTGGCCCTCAACATAATTATATTTGGCCCGCAAAATTATATCAAATATGTATTAGAGCTGGCCCGTCGGTCGCTACGCCAATACTATACGCTAATACTACAGATCCCAGAATGGTTTACAAATACGTTGGCGACACTCTTGACACTCTTAAGCATCTGCTACCTGTCACATCACTAAAATAAATATTTAGTTTAACCCGCGACTTAATCCCAGTTTTTAATTTCGTCCCTCTGTGAATTTGAGTTTGACAACCCCTGATATAGAGACCATTTTCATAGAGATTTACAACCGTAATCTACTTTCATCTGAGCCAGACCTAGTCCTTTTGCTTGCTAATACGCTAACATCGCTAGCGTTTTACAGCGAATGTCTGCGTCGTCGTCCCTCGGTATAAGCCTGGCACACAGTTTACATGCTAATGCAGTTATGACTCCCATATGGCCCTCATCATCATGTGGCTATAGCATCACAACAGACTCATCCTCGCAGACTGACAGCTGCTCCCACCGCAACGCTACAAAAAACGACATTGCGACTGGATAAACGTACACGATAATAAAAATGTGCAAATATAAATAGGCTGTTTGATTTGAAAAGATTAGGTCGTAACAAAGAGGAACTGTCAAACTACAAAGCTACTGTTTACACACACTAAATTGTTCTGTTTTATGTTATGGGGGAATAAAATCGTTGCCTCAAGACAAATAAAAGCGAGCCAACCATCGAGCGCGCTTTGAATATACGACAAAATAAAATGGTTATGAATTTTTGTATTAAAAGTTTACACTAGTTAGCAGAAAGAGTAATGGAATTTGGAGCTGAGTATTGGCCTCAATGCATTGGACAGAAATAAAACACCGAGAAGTTATTGCCTTATAAAATCTGGCATTAATTGTTAAACAGTGTTCTAAAACTTTTTATAAGAGAACAGAGCAGCAAATGCGATTGGCTCGATCCTACATTTTGATTTTCGCAATTATACGAATTTATTTAGTTAAATTTGTGCCTGTTCCAGCGAGATACGATGGTTTGGATGTTTTTTTGACTTGTTTTTTTTTTAGAATAAGCAAGTTAAATGGGGTTAAGGGAGACGTTAGACATACACAAAGAGAGAAATGTGAGAAAATGTTAATGCCTGTCGGAGAGAAAAGTGTATAAGTTTGTGGTGAGGGGTTTTTACAGCCTTAACAATAAAAGTAAAGCGGACTACTTCGCAGATTTTGCCTATTGTGGGTTATTTTTTTAGAACATTAACCCCCCACGATAACGAGGGACCACTGTACCATTTAGGGTTTTAATCTTTACAAGAAACTTTGACCTTCTAATCCAATCCAAACTTGAACCTATAATAAAGTGATATGATAGTAGTATGTAACTTTCTGGAGGTGGAAAGTCGTGACGGCGTGATTCCGTGGAAATAGAAAGTTAAAACCGTACTTCAGAACATTCCCCATGGAGCGAAATACGTTTTATGCCAGAGGAACATTATAGCCAAAGGAAGAGCATTTCTTATCTGTTTGTTTCATTTGTGTTCTGTCTTGAACTGTGTGAAGTATCTTTGAGTGTCATAGAAAGAGCTACACAAATGTGACGTATTATTATTATTATATGTTTTTTCTGTGCCAATCAAAAAACATACATAATGAAAAAAAAAAACTTTTTTGGAATAAAAGTTGCCTTTTATTTATTTTATTTATTATTAATTCAAATCATTCAAATCCTAAACCTAACCACTAGAGTCCTTTGTTCATGGGTTTCAGAGTGACGAAAAAAAATCAGGACTACGAAAAGTCCTCAAAATGTCGCCTGTAATATAATATATAAATAATAATAAATAACAACTAAATAAAAAAAAAAAACTAAATAAAACTACTACTGCTACTACTACGATGGCTATTATAGCTACTACTACTAAATAACTACTACTGCTACAACAACCACTACAAACTACTACTATTACAACTACTACTATTACAACAACAACTTCTACTACTACGGACTACTACTACTACTACAACTACTACTATTACAACTACTACTATTACAAACAACAACTTCTACTACTACTACTACTACTAACTAAACTACTACTATTACAACTACTACTATTACAACAACAACTACTTCTACTACTACTACTACTACACTACTACTATTACAACTCACTACTACTATAACACACACCTACTACCACTACTACTACTACTACTATGACTGCTACTACTACTAGAACAACTACTACTACTACTGTGAGTACTACTACAACAACTACTACTAAGACTACTACTATTACTACTACCACCACTACTACTACTACCACTACTACTATTACAACAACTACTACCACTATTACAACTACTACCACAACTACTACTACAACAACTACTACTATTACTACAACCTCTACTACTACTACTACTATTACTATTACTATTACTATTACTGCTACTATTTCCACAACTACTACTACTACAACAACTACTACTACTACTTCTACCACTTTCTTTTATTCATTCACTCAAATAATTTATTTATTTAGGGTAGAGTAAAAACAACATGACCTTGAGAAATGATTTCAGCGTGACAAAAAATCAGGACCATTGAAAAAGTCCTCAAAATGTCGCCTGTAAACACGAACCTCAAACCCGCCACAAGCCCCGGCGTCAATGTCAATTATCCATCACAGAGAACCCGGCGCAAATAAAGCAGCTCTAAACGTAACACGGCCCTTCGTCACCGGTTTTGTTTGCACAGCTCACCCCAGGTACATTCATTTGCATGTATATTCCGTACGGCGCCGACATGCCACCACCCAGACGCATCTCCGCCCGCTCCGGTACAAATCGCTTCCACACGCTAGCATTGATGAATAGCTGCACGAAGGTGGCTTATGATAGCGCCCATGATGAGGTCTCCGAAATCTGGCTAAGCACATTACGCTCCCCATCACATCTCCGACAGTTGTGTGTGAAAGAGGCAGCCTGTAGCATTACAAAGCCAAACAATTCATCTTCATCGGGGCACTTCTTACTCTATCACGGTTTGAAGGTCAAGCGCACGGGATATGTGAATGGAAAGATCCCGTTACTTTTGTAGTCAATTAGATGTCCGGGTGTCAAGGGCGTGATGGAGAGGTGGGCCGGGAAATGTTGGATTGTAGAAACCCAGTGGCATTTTTCAATTTTAAGGCTCCGAGCGCGGCGCTGATACGAGGTTGAGTCATGTGAGACGTGCTTGTTCTCAGATAGCGGGGCACATAAATAGGATGTACTTTGTGGGAAAGTATAAAGGGGTTTTGCTCTCTGTTGTTTTGCGCAAAGTGGTCAGTGGGTTTTTGAAGTAGATAAGATGGAGAAGTGGTCAGGAGTGTCATGTTGCACGGGCTGACGCTGGCGAGGGCTGTCAAAAGCAGTCAATACTGAGATTTTAATCGATACAAGAACTAGTACTGAAACTAGATACTAATTTTGAAGTATAACTGAAAAAAAAACAAAAAAAAAAACCAACACAACACCACTACTACTACTACTACAACTAGTACAAACACCTCTACTACTACTACAACTATCATGGCAAACAACTACTACTACTACTCCTACTACATGAACTATTTCTACTACTACTATTCAGTCAACAACAACTGCTACTACTACAACTACTACTACAATAACTACTACTACCAGAGCAACAACAACAACTACTACGACTACAACTACTACTACCAGAACAACAACAACTCTACTACTATGGCAACAACTATACTACAACTACTACTCTACTACATCAACTATTAAATACTACTACTATTAAGTCGACAAGAACTGCTCCTACTACTACTACTACTACAGTAACTACTACTACTAGGGCAACAACAGCAACTGCTACTACGGCAGCAACAACAACTACTACTACTACTAACAGGGCAATAACAACAACTGCTTATACTATGGCAACAACTGCTACTACTACTACTCCTATACAACAGCTGTACTACTACTACTACAACAACAACAGCAGTTACTACTACTACTACTACTACGACTACTACTATTAAAACAACACAACTACTACTACGACTACTATTAATACAACAACTACTACTATTACTACGAAAAGAACAAATAGGAGACCCTGCTCACAATAATAATGCACATTTTCAGCAATTAAAACATGATGTAAGATTTATTTTTAGTTTAATTCAATACTATAAACTAACATGGCGGACCCTTCACTAGAAAAGTTACATCATGGACCTTTAAATAACTACTATTTCGTGTTGGAAATCAAATTTTATTGGCTACCACAAAAAATTATCTTGGACCTAGAAAGGTTACGGACCTTCACAAAGGCCTCGAACTCCGAATTTTTACTATGTTTCCACAGAATCGCAGCTTATAAACAAGAATTATTCACAATCGATAACATTCACGACAGATTTATTTCCGTGCTCCTTTTAGCGGCGGATATTTGATGAAGTGAACATAAATTGGATGGACAGGTAAGGTGAGGGTATAGCGGCCCGATGTAATTTTCTGTTAATATATCAAATAGCATATGACACCATTTACAGGAGCGACACCTCTCTGGGACGTCTCTGACCTCGCGGAAAATGGGAGCGCCTCAGAGCACCCGCTTCGGTGCGACGGCCCGGGTCAGGTCCCCGGTCTAAACCACGGGACGACTGTGAAGCGAGAAGCAAGGCCCCCCCCCCAAAGAAGACTGCCTTTCTGCTGTTGTGCGAATTCGTCTTCTCGTTTCTTTGGTCTGACAGTTTTATGTTAATTTATTTAGTGAAGGTCAAAACGATTCAAGTCATTTAAGGTTGGTCGAATTCAAATCAGTCTGTTGTTGAAATGAACTGTGGTAGTTTGACATTGAACAAAGGAAGAGGAGTCATGTTACCATTGCGTATTGACTCTACGCTGATTTAGTGTGATTGGCGGAGACAACGTTGGTGGGTTTTTTTTCACTGCTACGGTACAAGATTTCATTCATAAAACTTCGAGTAAACGCTTGATCTACTGCGAATCTGGTGAGCCAAGTTTCATCTGTGATTAGGCCTATGTAGGTTAACTGTGGGTAGTATGTGCGAGGAAACTCATTTAAGTATCCTTTTTATGTAGGTCTACACTATTCGTGGGTTTTGGAGGTGTTGTCTCTGATCATCAATGCTAAAAAAATCCCCAAAAAAAGAATGCATTCAGACAAATTTGCATAAATGTTCGATCGCAGTGTGACTCTAAAGTGCTGTATGTTTGCAAGTTTTCTCCCCGATAAAACCCACAATGTCGATGAAACGTTCTGCATCGACAAAGGCGCCTACGAAGGTTTGAACTTTGAGAGTGTTTAAACAAGAGAGAAATGTGAGAAAATGTTAATGTCTGTCTGAGAAAAGAGAAAACTACCACTACTGAGATAACAACTACTACTACAACTAGACCTACTACAAGTACTGCTACTACTGCAATGACTACTACTACTACTACTACTACAACTGCCACCATTAAGATAAATACTACCACTACAACTACTACTACTAGATCTACTACAGCAGCTACTAAAACTACTGCTACTGCTACTACTACTGCAACAACTACTACAACAACTACCACACTACTACTACTAGTACTACTACCACTACAACTACCACTACTAAGAAAACTACTACTACTACTACAACTACTAGTGCAACAAAACTACTACTACTTTCATTATTCTTTCATTTAAATCATTTATTCATTTCACTTCTGCCACATAGTGAAACAACATAACCTACCTTGAGAAAAGATCCCGATAATCATCACGTACCACTTCTCCTTTTCCCACGGCATTATGTTATATTTTGGTGTTTTGGTTTCAAGATGATCATCCAATCAGAAAGCAGAATGAGCGTCACATGAGTCTTTCAGTCAAGTTGCCAGGTCAATGCTGAAATCCAGTTGGTTTAAACCTGAAACGACTCCTCACTACCTAAACCCCAGCACCTGCAGGAATATTTGTGTCCTCTATCTGCAGTTTAGGCACTAGCAACCCAGGTTCAGTCGCGATTTAATAACTGTAAGAGCACAGGATTCATCCAGTCCCTTTTTGGAGGTTGTACCCTACTTATACTTGTAACTATTGCAATAACCTTCTAGCGATACGAGTGTACTTTATGTGAGCAAACACTGTATACTCTCTTTCACCGAAGCAATTGGTTCCAATCCAACTGCGATGCAAGACCATTGTGCAAACTACCTTCCCTGTACATGAATCCACGTTCCTCCTCCCTTCTCCTCCTCCTCTTCCTCATCCTTCCTTCCTCTCAGCACCCCCCTCTCCCTCCCTCGAAATCCCAGCTGGTTGGTTCGCTCCTCGTGTCTGACTCGTGTTGTTGCTGCGTTCCTCCTGTGGGCTGAGTTTTACACAGTCTGTCAATCTCCGGAGCGTCTCACATTAGAGGGCCCAGTGGAGTGAGACAGCGAGAGTGATACCCCGAGGGAACAAGTCAACTCCTCTTCTTCCTCCCTACCACCTCCCCTTCTAATCGTACCTACCTCCTACTTCCTCATCTCCTTGCGTATGCCGCCTCCTCCTCGCTTTTTTCTTCCGCTGTGTCCTTCTTGTTGACAACTCCTTAGACTCCTGGCCAAGTCTATGGAGTTTTGGATCGCTTTTGTTTTTTTGTGTGTGTGTGTGGAAATGCTACGCTACATCTGCTGGCGCGTGCAGTCGTCTGGAGTGCTTGGCCGTACCCACTAGCCAGCATCCTCTCAGCAAGTGTGCATCTAATGAACAGCACCGAAAAAATATTGCAGTGTTCTTTCCGCTTTATGTTTGATCGGTTCTGAACACAACAGGGGCGCTGTTTACAAGGACACCATCCAGACGAGAGCTAGTCGAACGACTGCGGAATCATCATGGAAATCTTTCAAACGTAGAAATCTCGTGTCTTTGGTGGGGGGAAAAAAAAGTTTTGCGCAAGTGTAGAAATAAAAGTTTGCCAAAGAAGATTAGCTAAAACTTCGTGAAAAGATTGCGGAGGCATCCTGACCCTGCCAACACCTGACAAGCATGAGTGAATTCGGGAACTGTTTAAAAAAAAGTTATTTAAATTTACTTTGCTCTTACAAGTGACTCTATTGGAGGGATTGTCTATGAGTATATGGAGATGTGGTGGGGTAAGTGGGGTGGAGGGAGGGCTTGTCGGAGCAGTAAAGGCAATATGAAAAATGCAAGGCTTTTAACTCCAGACTGTGCGAATCGCTGCGGCATTCTTCTGGATTTAATGAAAGCTCCCGGAGTGACTGAAAGCCTGAAATAGTATTACTTGGCACACAATAGCGGCCTTAACTGTAGGTATTAAACCTTAACAGGCCCGACCTAATTGGCTGCTGGGTGAATAGGGCGGATGGGTGGCTGAGTTTAAGCTGAAATGTCACAGAGAGTCACCGGTCGGCTCCGCGTCCTTGTCCTCCTCCTCTTTCTCCTGCAAATGTGAAAGTCCTCCATTTGAGCATCGACCGCATTGACTTCCACTGTCTTGTCTTTTGTCAGAGGCCTAAGGTGAAATAGGAATGGACTGGAAGTACTATGTGGCGAAATATAGTAAAAGCGATGAGGTCAGGCAATGTGTTAAAATCGAGCACAATGAAAGTATTGGTCAGCGTAAATATTCTGGTCCACCTTTATTAGCATTCAAATAATTCATATTATGCTATTTTCTGATCTATGTTATAATGTTGTTTCCTCATCAAAACCAAACCTGGAGTTGTGTATGTTTAAGCTAATACAGGTAATACAGGAATATTTTTTATGTTTTGTTTTAAGTTCAAACACCTTTACTAGATTCATTTGGGTTATTCAACCTTGGAAACCACTCTCAACTGAACAAAAGGTAAAAGTTAGTTTGAAAAACTCCCCTCTTCATGACATCACAAGGTGGAACAGACCATTTTAAGCTTTTGAGATGTAGACAGACTAATAGAACAGAGGTGCCAAAAATATTTTGTTTTTTCAAGGGCCACATCTCATATATATGTGTATTAAGGCTTGAAACACATTCATTTTAGGTCTGTATCACACTGCAATGTGATGTTTGAGGATATAGTGGTAGAAATAGTTTTTTACTGCTTATGATCAATTGGGCCAGTTCAGCTGGAGGCCTGAGGGCCAATAAAAACTGGTCTGAGGACCGCATTTGGCCCCCGTGCCATAGTTTGGACACCCCCTATAATAGAGGATACTCCAAAGGGTGAACAAAAACGCAACTCCAGGTATGCTTTTGAGGAGGTGACAACATTCTAGCATGGCTTAAAGGTCACAAGAGTCAATTTTGCATACTATAGGACCTTTAATGTTCGCTAGCCGTAGCAATTGAACTGAAAATGCTAATGACAAGTAAAGTTTATATTGACCATGCTTTTGCGATCAGCTGTTTGTGGTAATAAGAGTAATACTAGCTTTTTTGTGGTTGACGATTGTAATTCAATAGTAGAAGTACTTTCAGCTGTAGCAACACTACTGTAGTATTGGAAGTGACAGGTACAATTTTGGATTTCGTTATGCCTTGACATACTACTTTGTACTGACATCCGTGATCTGTTTTCTATATTTTCTTCCCTTGTTGAATGTTAACTTTACCACCTCTGCACTGGACAAGACATATTGCTCCTTGAATCTCTGCATTGTTAGAGGGTAGCCCATACTTCTTTGTAAGCAACCCAAATTCCCAAACGCTCAATTGTACAGTGCTACAATAAGAAATGCTAGCTAGTGGAAAAAGCCAGAAAATCAGCTCACAATTTGTCTACATTAGGGACGACAAGTGAAGCTTTTAGCGGGTTCCAAATTTACCAAGGGAGCAATAGCTGACACGGCCTTTGTAACTGATTTCCTTGTGTGTCTGTCTGGCTGTGTCCATGAATGATCTTTTATCCTTTCTTGGACCACGCACTGTCTCTCTCCATCCCAGTTCGAATCACTCAAATTGTCGCCGGTTACGGCATTGCGCCCCCTCCAAGCCCTCTTCCCCTGCCCTTTTGGTAGAGTCCCCAGCAGTCTTCCCCAGGAGTGCAATCTGGTGTCCACCGATATTGATCCTAGCTTTTGATTAGCACACTTGGCTGTAACGGGATGATTGTGCCCCAGCTCCACTTCTGGCCCGGTCGGTCCTCTGTTGCCCGGGGACCACTTCACTTCATTGGAGGCTGCGATTGGATGCGCACTACAGACCGGACCACCCGTGTATGCACCACGCTGAAGGATCTAAGGGGGGAGATGGTTTCCTTGGTTGACTGAGTGTTTTTGGACTGCCGTTGTCATGTGAAGGAGCGTTAAATGCGGGCAGCCAAGTGAGAAGTTTCAATCTCCAGCTGTGGGGCTATTGATGAACTGGTGGGGTGGGTAGAAGGAGGTAGTAGAATAGCGTGCTTGCTAATTATGCTACTCAAACAAACGAAAATGGAAAAAAAAAAATCTCAAATCCCAAAATCATATAACATGTAGTATTATGTAGATACAACATTAGCTATTCTCACAACTTTTTTTTGAATAATACAATGTAATTAGCGTTAATAAAGCCTGAACAAAGACTTAATTCATAATGAACAACTATGATTTAAGCATAGGATTAGCCGTTTGGCGCAAACACGACATTTGAGGTAAAAATATCACAATAATGTGGCTCCAATATAGCACCAGTCCTTCTGAAAACCATCTTAAACAAATTTCAACGATCTTGACTGCCTCATTAAATCAGATAACACCAACCTTAGAAACTAATAGCCTTGGCTACAGGTAACTTGTCATTGAGGTTTGTCGCAACCGATAACATGATAACGGCCAGTAGTGTCAATGACGTAAAATTTCGGCCATTTTCAAATGTAATGATCCCATAATGTAATAACAGGCAGATAATGTAGTTGCTGTTATTTCATTATCAAAGAAAATTTTCAATGTCAGGCCAAATATAAAATTATGTATTAACTTATTACAAACTGTGGTACACGAGCTCCTTCAGGTAGTACTTGGACAGCTCTTCAGTTCATTTGATCCACTTTTTTGTCCTCCTTTGGATCATTTCTTGTGTACACTACAGTGGAAATGACGTAGTCCACTTTTAGACCTGGTTTAGCCCTAAATTAGACCTGGAACAGTCCTGTTATAGACCTGGTTTAGATCTGGTGATGCTCGGAAAGCCATATCTTTTCTTTGTTTGTACTGATGTGAAAAGTTTGAGAGCCACTGACGTATTACATCATTGGCACGGTGTTATTACGTTATTACTCACCATAGTTATTACATTATTGGTGTATTACATTTAAAAATGGCTCTTATTAGCTGTTTTTACATTATTAGCTCTTATTACGTTATCGGTTGCTAAAGTATTGCAGCTTTACAAACACGTGAACTTAACCTGTTGCCAACAAAAAGCAGTAAGATTGAATTTTGAAATGGAAACATATGTCGTTTGGATATGTCTTTGGAATCTGAAACTCTTTTTTTTTTTTTTCTCTTCTGATAAGGACCTCAAGCAAGTAAGAGGCAAAAGAAACAGTACACATCTCCAGAGCAGATTATTACAACACAAGGATCACAGTGTTCATACGATCGGATCTGTCTTAACGACTAATGAGATAAAAATTTGTTGTTTTTGTAATATTGTTGTAAAAGCCTGCATGCAAATAACATAAACGACTTGGTAAAATGTCACCAGTTTTTGTTGCATTTTAAAGGGCCCATGTGGTGCCATTTTCAGATCTATGTTTTAATGTTGTTCCCTCATCGCAAACATACCTGGAGTTGTGTTTTGTTTCATTCACACATGTTTAATGCACAAACCCTGCATATGTAGGCTGAGCTCTTCTCTCAAACTGAAAACACTCTGTTCCACCTTGTGATGTCATGTGGTAATAGAACAAGTGCTCCACTGTGTTTTTAAACTACATCCACCTTCACTAGAATCATATGGAATTGCCGATCTCTACTGAACTAAAGCTAAAAGGTAGCTGTTCACTTGAAAACTAATCTAATAATACTGCCAGATTACTAATAATGCAATAATTACTAATAATGCAGGGTAAAAATAACGATAATAATAATGATGCCTAACACTTGTGATGCACTTTATAGGGTTGTCAAAGTCATTATTGGATATGTACCAAAAAAAAAGGTCACACACTCTAATATTTCATTGGACCGCCTTTAGCTTTGATTACGGCGACACATTCGCTGTGGCATTGTTTCGATAAGCTTCTGCAATGTCACAAGATTTATTTCCATCCAGTGTTGCATTCATTTTTCGCCAAGATCTTGCACTGATGATGGTCGAGTCTGACCGCTGCACAAAGCCTTCTCCAGCACATCCCAAAGATTCTCAATGGGGTTAAGGTCTGGACTCTGTGGTGGCCAATCCATGTGTGAAAATGATGTCTCATGCTCCCTGAACCACTTTTTCCACAATTTGAGCCTGATGAATCCTGGCATTGTCATCTTGGGATATGCCCGTGCCATCAGGGAAGAAAAAAATCCATTGATGGAATAACCTGGTCATTCAGTATATTCAGGTAGTCAGACTGTAGCTGAACCTAGACCTGACTCATACCTATAGGCTCAGACCTAGTTGCTTAGTTAAATCCAGGTGGCGACTTTTTTTTTTTTTTTTTTTTTTTGTGTGCGGGCAGTGTATTTATAGTCGTTATTCATTCACTCCACACTCGGTGATGGTAAATCCTGGGGCAGACGGACGGAAGCGAGGCTGCCAATCTGCACCATCAGCCACTCTGACCACCACCAATCATTCACGCACACACCACTTTCATACTAGGCAATGTGGGTGAAGTGTCTTGCCTAAGGACACAGCTCCTCGGATTACTCCCCGAATTAGGTATGTTTCTGATGAGCTAACAACATTATAACACAAAACCTAACATAACATAAAAAAACATTGGCATCTCGCAGCTTATCTAATTGCCAGATACAGCAAGAAACCAGCATCTCTGCATCATTACGCCACGCTACATTCATGTTCCATTTTATCCTTATTTTAAATATTTGACATGGCGTGGTGATTGACTGAAATCAAGCCTATACCGAGTCCAAGTGTAGCAGCCAATTCCGATTCTCTTACTTTCCGCCTGCCAACGCTGGAGATGTGTCATTTCCATAATCTGCAGCACAGCTCATATGAATCATAAAAGTAGTGCTCGCTGTAATTGATGCCGAGATCTGCAATAAATTAACGTTTTTAATCCTTTTGTCATCTTTGTATGCCTCAGACAAAAGAGATTGTGGGGATTTAGAGAATTATACTTTAAATTTGAATCACATCAGTAAAGCCGGAGCATTTAAAACATTCCTGCTGCTGTTTTCAAAGGCAACCTCCCATCATGCACTGCTTTTTCAAAATGTAAAATTTGAATGCTAATTGGACTAACAGCGTGGAGTACATCTGAAAGGAATGTTATTTCCAGTTCAAAATGTTTGGGGGGAAATGTGTATAAGGTAAGGTAATCATTTGGAAATCTTCTGATGGACATGTTGTATAAGCAGTTCTTCAGGTCAAAATATGTCCACTGCATCCTCTGTCTTTTATTATCCGTTAATCAGAAAATGTGTGTTAGCATGCTAGTTGTTGTTCCCCTCAAGCGTGACCCCAAAACTTTGCTCTGGTGCAGTGACGTCCGGTGAGGTTCGTGGCTGGTGAAGCACTGATGTCGTCACCATCAGATTTACAAACATGTAAACCAGGTGTCAGTACATTAGGCCCTGGGTCAGTTTCTCTCCCAGTGACTTGGGGCCAGAATAAAAAATAATTTTAAAATAAAAGTTCTGAAGTCCATATGAAATAGCTCTAATAGTATGAAATAAAAAGCAAGCTGGTTTTGTATTGTGTTTTATCCTTATTCTGGTTCTCCAATTTTCAGTGGATTGAAGTCATTACATTTCTTACCATTTTGTTCCACTCTGTTTGAAAACAGCAAGTCTTTCGTCCCGTAGTCGGGAGCAAACCATTTAGCTCCTTTAGCGTTGGTCTTCCTTTAGTTATGACCTCCTGTTTCGACCAAAAGTCCAGTTTAGAAAAACTGCTTGAGCTTTAATATGTAATCTTCCTCCATTTAAAAAGTAGGGCCCAACAAGAAGAAAAAAGTCAACGGATTGCTAAAGTTGATTTGCTAACTCTAAATTATAGCTTGCTCCCACTATTTTGCAGGCCCTATTCTGCAGGAGTTGCAAGAATCCCTGGGCTCACGAGCGCCCCCTAACACGAGGCCAGGTAAGTACGTGCCTCACCTGGCGCCTTTTCACAGCCGCTTAAAGCAGCAGCGTCACTGCTGAGCTACAGCACAGTCAGTCCATGTGAGGCACGAACGGCTGGTGCCTCCCCCATGTCTCTTCAGTATTTCAACGGTAAATGTAAAATTTCTGCAATTTTGAATTAAAAAAAAAATATTAAAATTCTATTAAAAATAAGTTAAGTAGAAAATAACTTTATAGTACAAATCATTGGATAAATATACACATTTCATTTATTCTCTGTGATGACAGGTGAGGCACATCACTGCTCTGATGCCTGAAAGTTGTGAAAAGTGCTTATAAATTCATTGCAGTGAATAAATCAGATCGAATTGCATGAAAGGTTAGTGATGAATAACTTTGGACCACTGCAAACTCTTTAAAATGTACTAGTTCTGTTTTTCACAGTTTTTAAGCACAACAACAGTCAAATTGGGTGTTTCTCAAATATGTGGATCCTTCCTCCAAAAACCACTGTGAAGCCTCTGGACTCAGCTCCTCCAGAGCAGAGTCAAGTGTCCCACTCACACCTCCTGGAGCGTATGTGGAACAGGCTCCAGAGGGAGCAACTGCAACATGTCATGTGATCAGATCAAACGCGATAAACTCAGAGTTTTAAAAAACATCAGTGTGTCAACAGTCAAGAAAACCTGAATAAATAATAAAGGCCAAGTGAATAATCTGCTATCAGGTTATTTACACTGGTCATTAAATAAATAAATAAATGCACCGCCTGAAATATCTTTGGATGGATGATTATTTGATCCCTAATCTCCTTCTGAAAAAAGATTTTGCTCAATTCACTGCAGTTGTCCTGATTTGAATTCATTTGATCTGATAATAGTGTTATCTGCAGCAATGTGACTAAAATGGCAAAACATTCACTTCTTTTTTATTGTGTAATGACTTTTATTTTATTAAAATGCATTTTACTGCTTTAATAAAGTTTATAAAAAATGAAAGTTGCGGTGCATTGTGGGCAATTTCAAGCGCTCTAAGGTGGCCAATGATCCGCAGGTGCATCCTCGGTAAATGAGCCAAACGGAGGAGCCCAGCGTGGAGGAGGTGAGGGCTTCGGGTGAATTGGAACACCACTTGGCGGAGCTCTGATGACATGGATCTGTCCAAAATGGTTTAGAGGCCAAGGATTCTGGGAATTGGGAAACACCCAGCGTGTCATGGTCTGTCTCTGAACAAACTTGTCCTGGAATATACCAACAGTTTAAACTTTTTGCTTACACCATGGGCCCTATAGCGGCTGAAATGTGTAGAATCCGTGTATTCTGCCTGGAGCGTGCGGCGTGTGTAAATGAGTGAGCGTGCGGCGGATGGGCTCTGGGACATTCATCTGGAATAATCTATGGATTGATCCTGATGATAGCATTAATCCTGCTAAACCACTGTCACTGGTACAGCCTCATTATGGGACAGAGACCAGTGCAGAGAACACATGGACCAGAAAGAGCTGCAGTGCACTCCAGCTTTAATCTAAGGTATGTGACACTTGACATTTACAATAAAGAATGGAGCGAGGAATATGTACAATTATAGACTCATGCACAATCTATAAGCTTTTAATTAGATATGGTTAATTGCATACTAATAGACTTTATAAAAAATGACTGGTAATTGTATTTGATGGAGACGTGAACTCTGTCTCATGTCATGTCAATGTGGAGGAGATAAATAAGATACTGTATAGAAACTTGTACAGTTATTACAGAGTGTTGGCTTTGGAGCGACAGTAGCGACTGATCTGAAGGTTGGCAGTGCGATTCCAGCTCCCACAGATGCATGCTGTCATTGCGTCCTTGGGCAAGACACTTAACCCCCTTCACCCCCAGTGGCTGCATACACTGAATCTAGCATTTAGTTTTTAATAGTAGGTCCTTGAAAAACATGCAGTCTTACAATAAGCACTGACACCTCTCCGCAGATTTGACCTATAAGTTGACCTGGTGGTGCCTGCCTACTCTTTGTCTCCCTAGAGAAGTTATTCCACTTTGTGACAAGCAGGTGGCAGCGTCTCAACCAGAAAAGTTCTATACAGCACCTTTATTTCATATTCCACATTGTTCCGCGAGTTACCGTGGGCGACGCCATTGTCATTCGGGTTGTATTATTTTGCACGGGGCTCCCGATTTTCACAGCAAAAATAAGTTCCAAGACACACTTTAAAGAGAAAAAAAAAAGTATCTGGTATTTGAAACCAATTTTTCTAAGCGCAAGATTGGAAAAAAAAGAATGAAAATGGATGAACAATTGTGGCAAATCAGCTTCCCATTCACAAATAAAAAGAATCAGCAGCGTGTTATTGTGCACTGTCAAAGCACTCGAGTAAAGTTTTCAGTTTAGATATCCACGGTGTGAATGGAAAGTGAAACTAAAATACATTTTGAATACATTTCGTTCCAATTGAAAACAGTTCTATTCACTACAACTGCGATAAAGCCATACCACAGAAAATGTTTAGTTGATATGATTTAATGAAGCAACGAGAAAAACACAATTTGTTGATGATGTCTCCCCAAAGTGCCAAGTAAATATTTCCAGAATTTGATTTTGTCGTGCATTTGCCATTTTGTTAAATGAAGCATGCAGCCAACCCATAATAACAACAAACAAGAGACAGTGCGGAGCGAGACTTAATATCTGTCAGCTTTGTGAACTAAAATAACTTCATATCTCACTATTACATTTATGAACACTATCTTTTGAGTGACAAGCTTCCATTTCTGTCGCACGAGACTCTGGGGGCATAAGCCTGCAGACTACTATCTTTTCTTTTAGTGGCAATCTGACGCATGCAGGTTTGAGGGGGGCTGTTATTCATTGAAAATCAATATTTTCCATTTCTGAGGATGCAGAATGAATTATTACTGGGATGAACATTGAGGAGAGATTGAAGTGTGCGTGGTGGGCATCAGTCATGTGCAGACTTTCACAAGGACATCGACTCTCCCCGGAGTTAACCGCACGGACACACGCGCTCTTTTTTTTTTCCGCAGCCCTGTCAACATTTGTCGTTAAGACGGAGAACGCAATAAGGGTCATATTTGTACACCGGAGCTGGAGGTGCCGGCCCAGTGTTTGTCTTTGGGATGATCTCTCCTTAGGCAATAACGGTATATAAGTTTGTGAAGGAATTTGGCAACACTTTATTATAACTGCATTTTAATTAGACTTAATAAAGCTTGAAGAAATAGTTCATTAACTAGATTCAGGCTTTGTAACTACTTAATTAATGCACGCACACCCTGCATATTCAGTTTAAGTCCGTCTCTCAAACAGAAAACGCTCTTTTCCAAGTTGTGATGTCATGTGGTAATACAGGAAGTGTTTTTAACCCTATCGCCATTGATAGATTTTCGTTTTTTTAGGACATTCCATCACCGTAACTCCACAACCAATTGTCCTTCATGTAAATTCACACAGCATCTCAAAGCAGAGGCATGGGGCTCTTTAAATATGTTACTGTCATTACTTTAATGTGCTTATGTTGTCCCTCGAAGACGACCAATCAGAGCGCAGGTGCTCAGTTATTTGATGCGTCAAAGGAAAAATAAGGATGGATGTGTAAAATAGGCAAAATAGGCAAAAGTACATGCTGATACTTCCTTTAACATGATTTGTATGGCTAAAAAGAAAGGAAAAAAAAGTCTAGGCGAGCTATAATGGTCTATAACAGTCATGTCAAAAACATTTTCACCGAGGGCCACATCAGCAAAATGGCTGCCATCAAAGGGCCAGATGTAAAATAAATCTATCTACTTTTTTAACTTGTTAATTAACTGTTTCTGTATTTATTACTTACTCAAGTTACAAATATTACATATGCATTTGCCTAGATGTAAAAAATATGGCTGTGTAACTGTGTATCTCCTGATAAAATTACATTTTAAGACCATCATAACTTTTAATTTACCTTGTCAAGGGCCAAATAAAATGATTTGGAGGGCACATTTGGCCCGCAGGGGCCTTGAGTTTGACATTTGTGGTTGACAATGTGCTCAGTCCTTAAAGGGTTTAACTCCATACACCTTCCCAAGAATCATTTGGATGATTTCATCCCTAGACTTGCCAATCTCTACTGAACTAACGGTAAAAGGTAGCTGTTAACTTGAAAACTACCACTCTATGACATCACAAGGTAGAACAGACCATTTTGAGATTTGGACTAATAAAGGAGTACTCAAACATGTGTGAATGAAACAAAACACACCTCCAGGTGTGTTTATAAGAAAGTAACAGCATTATAACATGGATAAAAGTTCACAAGAGTCATTTTGCATAATATAGAGCCTTGAAAGAGGTTATTATGCACAACAGATTTTTTTAAAGCTGTTTTCTATCATGTTATAATGTTATTCCGTGTTGAGAAGGCTCAGATTGCTGTTAAAATGTTCATCCTTGTCCTTTGATTTATAAATCATTGTTCTTGTAGACATGCTCATTTATATTCATACTATGTTTTAGATGAAGTCAACTCAAAATTACCTCGAAAACCTTGTATAAGTGTTTGCCAAAGCTGGAAGTGATATGTATGTAGGCAGAATAACCACAAAGCAAAAAGTACTCTTTGGGTCAAGCTGTGGTCTTAATAAGTCCGTACATCGTGGGAGGTCGAGATGGACGATTGTCTTAATACGGTTTGTCCGAGGGAAAAAAGTAGAGAAACGATATCGCCCAATCACCATGTCAGCGACCTTACGACAGGATGTTGGCAGCTGCAAAGAAGACCTGCTTAACAGCCAAAAAAAAAAAACGCTCCTAGACTCACCTCTTAACCCTTGAGTTCACCCACGTTAGTACACACACTCACACTCTTAAATCGACACCTGCTAAGACTCTGCCCGCCGCTTACTTTGCCTTGGTAAGATTTAGGGGCCTTGGGGGTTGTAAGATTGGGTGGCTGGGCTCTTAACATCCTCAGATTAGCTTAGGTTTGGTGGGATATACCCCGTAACATGCAGGGATTGCTTCCTAAACATCTGTAAAGCGTAAACCTTTTTCTTTGTGTGCAATAAAGCTCTAAAAGAAGTCTCCCTTGTAGCATCGACAGTCAATTCGCGGCAAATATCTGTAATTATTTCTTTCAACATTTGGATTTTCCATTTTGGAGTTTGGTTTGAACCTTGGATTTGCATTTTAATTATGTTTTGTGTGTTTATGTTACAAAATGAATGGTAGTTTGTGCAGAATTGAACTGGTTGAACTAGAGCTAGCAATGGCCACTGTGTTGTGCGTCTTGAAAGCTTTTCCGCCATTATGTCTGTTCTTAAGAAGCCCAGACAAGCCAGTACAGGAGTCCTGAAATGAACTTAGCAGTTACTCTGTTTTTTCTCTATAGGATTAAGGTCAGGCACTGCAGGAGTCTGGGGTTTCCAAACATTACATTTCTTGGTGAGGGATTATGTGTCGGGATGTTGTGGCTTTCTCTTTGGCTGCTCTCCAGTTCTCAAGGATCCTGACATCGTTGCTGCGTGCACCTAAGGCAGGCAGCGGAATTAGAAAAATGAGTGTTGTTTTCTACATTTTCAGGAAGTTGAATTTGATTATTTCATGGAGCGTTCAAAATATTGAATATTTTGATATTAATTGGGGAGGAAAAATCTATTCTTCCTCTAATACAATGTTTTTTGAGCTGCAAAATACTATCTTGCTTCAATTTCTTTGGATAATTTAGTAGTTTTTGTCCTCAGAGATAACACACGTTGCCAGATATGTCAACTCACACCATAAACAATGAACAAAAATATCAAATTTTTATGCTACTAGTGCTTCTAGTTGTGAACAGATGGGTAATATTAACATTTGAATAGGGGTGAGGCATCAAAAGCAACAGCTACTTCAAATAAATAAATAAAAAAGAAAAAAATGAAATTTAAAAAAAAAAAATCTAGGACTAGTTTATCACCCCTCCAATCCAAGGTAAAAAAAAATAAAAAAAATAATGTTTCTACATAATAAAAAAATAAATGAAAACTCCAGAGAAGGACTTTCAATGCCTCAGTTTCAGACTGATATTGCAATACTTGCTCTAGCATTACTAGGTACTGGATCAAAAAATAAATAAAGTAAATCACTACTTTATTCCCTTGTAACTTTTTGAACATTTGTTACTTGCCCCTCTCATGGTCCTTGAGCTTAGACTGATCAGGTAAGCACTCATGTTAGGCCACTTAGGTAAAAGTACCATTTTAATGAAAGTGTCCAAAGAATGCAGAGCGTGTAATTTCAGAGTGACCCAAGACCTTTTTCAGGAAACCAGGAGCTAAGCACAGAGCTGCTCTAATTAAGCGCCCCTCACCATCACCATGAACAAATTATAGAGCCACTTTCAAATGTCAAGATAACCAATTATCAAATGAAAATGGCCGTTACGTTGTTCCTTCTGGCCACAGGTGATGAAGCCACCCGAAATAATGGGACCGGCACAGCAGAATGAGTTCAAAGACATGGTCAGAAGGGAGGAATTAGATTAACCGTAAATGTAAGGAGGCTTGGGGGCGAAATTGAACGTGATAGATTTGGGTAGTGTCCATATCAGAAGAGAATAATGGCTCATTTGAATAGCTTTGCTTAAGTGATGGATGCACTGCACAGAAAATGACAGGTTGGTAGTGATAGTGGAGTGACTGCGATGGCCAAGCAATTCTTCAAGTATAAACGTCATTTTTATGTTTAAACTAGAGCCCGAACACCTCCAGAATAGCCTGAAAGACTACTTACAATATTTCTGAACCACGTTATGGACTGGGATGGAGCAAACGTCATATGGACAGAAGACAACATAAATCGTCGCTGGATTAAGGAAAATCGAGGAAATCGAAATACGGAAACGTGCCCAAGGGACTATGAACCGGGACGAGGGGCAGTTTTACTGCCACACACCTGGGATACGGTGCTGAAGAAGTCGGACTGCAGGTGGCGCTGTCGTTCTGCCTCCCGATAGCGCCGAAACCTGTTTAAATCAACTGATCGGACACGTCATAGCAACATTACGTGACCGCTCTTTGGAAGACCGCTAGTGAGGAGTCGAACTGTCAGGTATGAAAACAAACTTAACCTTGGTCTGGAACAAGAATCTATGAAAATAAATTAACAGAAGATCAGATGAACCTCGTTGGACTAATGGAATGGAATGTCACCCCACAGAAATGCTATTTATGTTTTGAACAGCCTCTAGCGCCAAATACCAATCACTCAGTACATGAAGTAAAGCGACCGCTCCAAGCTAGCGGTCTTTCGTGGCTCGTCTCTACGTGTTTTGAGGGACTTTGTCAGCCCAGGATAGCACACGTCACCATGGTAACTGAGTTTTAACTATAGCAAGTGTGCACAGTGTACTGAAAATCAAAAATATGAAATTGAGATAGACATAAGTCGAACTTTTTGAGGAGATCAGCAAACTTTATTTTACCGGTCAGCCTTAAAACCTAAATATTTTGAGGGGAAAACTCATCTTGTATCCCTGAAAGAAAGATGGAGGAAATGGATTTTGCTAAAACTAAAATGTGGACCAAAACACATCAATAACAGCCTATTATGACCACTCACTTCTGCTTTGTTACCGCTCTGTTTCCAGCTCTGTTCATAATAGTTTTTGACAAAGGTACCAAGCGCCGCGCTGTTCCCCGGACAAGACCCGAGAGATTGACATCATGTTTTAGTGAAGAATGGACTCGGTGAGTGAGTGACACTTGAGCGAGACAGAGCGCTTCGGTGCCCAGAGCCAAAAGAGAGAAAGGACCTGCATGTTACCGTTGACGGAGCTTCACTGGTGAGGATGAGATGCCCTTTCTGCGCGCGATGAAGGATGGACAGACAGGAGTGGGAGAGGGGTGGTAGCGCGAGAGAGAGAGAATGAGCAAAAAGAGAGGGAGAGAGAGAGAAAGTGGGGGAAACTTTTCAGTCTGTTTTTTCCATTCAAAGACATTTTGACAGGCTCGGGCCCACTCTGTGGCAGGGAGTGCAGCCATTTTGAAGTCTCCTACCAGCAGCTTGAGGGGAGCAGGGAGCCAGAATAGATATATCTCGGGGCTGCCTGGGTACGCTTTTTCTCCCCTCTCTCCTTCCACACTTTCTTTTCTGTTTTTGACAGCTAGCTCCGAAGCGCAGAGCAGGTGTCTTCTTATTTTCCTGCCGACACAGTGGGACAGTGCACACAAACACAGCGGTACGTTCGTAAGCAGAAACATCCGCACCCGGCCATACATATAAACATAGAACTCAACAAGTAAGTATGCATTGAGAATGACTAGCCTTCACACGTAATGGGTCCCCACGCCGCAGCTCAAGTCGAGGGTAATGCGCAGGAGGGAGAAGGGCGATCGCCAACCATCCAAATGCCACCAAAAAGCTATTGCAGCTATTTCCAATGTAAAATGAGTAAATAAGAGAACGCAATTGACACAGGGGCAAGACTTTTTGGTATGTCTGACAAATTCAGGTCCTGAAAAGAGTAGGAGAAAGTGTCCATTGTATATATATAAATGGACAGAGCTAACTTGCTAACTTTCTTAATAGATAGTGAGTATAGTGTGCTTCCTGCTCCATCAACTCTGGCTCCAATTCACTTTCTCTTGAAAAACTGTCACCTCTCTCTCTGCTCTCAGGCTCGTCATTTTGCTCTTAAAACGTTCGTGTTAACCTGCTCTACATGATCCTGCTGTTTTTATTTTGCTATTTTGTCTATAAATCAAGATAGGAACATTAATAGTAGATCAACGAGCAGCCCTCTTTTGCCGAAGTCGCTCACGCCAGAGTTAGCAACAGGTTTGATTGACAGCATCCTCTCCCTGCTAAACCAAAAGTGTAGGCAGAAAGGGGCGTTACCTTCAACAATCTTACTCTGGATTGGCTCTTTGGTTGTGTTTAAATTTTACCACATACGCTCACCTTTGTAGAAGTTATATCCATAGAACACCTCCTTTACATAACTTATCGTCAGTCTATCTACAGGGACTTAACTATTTCCAGATGTTACACGTACACATCTCAAGTTGGACATGTAAATCCATAAACTCTGTCACCTCTATAGATTAAGCTCTGAAAGGAGGACAAACAGGCCCACAAACATCTAATGGTGAAGGCCAGATACTACAGTTGCTATGAAACTTTATGGAATTCCAAACATGGAACTCAGCTCCAAATTCGCTCCTATAACTGCTGGGCTTGATGAACTTCATTTGGCTGGAGATAAACGCTATGGGTGATGTCACACTCACTTAATCCACTTCTTTATACAGTCTATGCCCAACTGAACTGAACACCAAACTTGTATAATTGACGTAAAACTGGCCAATGCAAGCTCAAGTTGACTTAGCATGTCGGATAAAGAATGAACAAAGTGATATCCTATGTGAGTTTACTTTTACTGGATAGATAACCAAACAGGACCAAGCAAGTGCATTGTTGGAGGATGCCCAAATGTTGGCTCATGGGCAAGTCAAGTTCAAGTTGCAATACCACAAGAAGTTTAAGTATCACTCTGCAAAACTGGTCTGCAGCTTCTATAGAGCAACTATGATTCAGATTAGTTTTAGGACATTCTCTCAACAATCGCCAAATAGGATCAATCAAACTAGTACATTTCTTGCTCGAAGTTGAAGTTGTACTCTTTAACGTCTACATGAATTCGATTTCCAAGGTCAGACTGGTTATAAATGTGTTGTTGGATTGCACATATTTTGAAATGTTACCTTCAATAATCCAAAGTATGGCATTAAACCTACTATATGTCACTTAAGACAAGCAGCTGACTTACCCCAGGTCAAGTTCAGTAAGTAAGAATCAGTGGTGAATGTAAAAGTACAAGTAGTAAAGAACTGTACTAAAGTAGGTAGGTAAGTACATTTTATAGTGGATACTTTTTGCTATTACTTTACTACATTTGACAGCAGTATCTGTACTTTCTACTCCACTGAAAAGTAAAAAGCACTTTTCATAAGACTTGAGAGGTTATTTTTTCATGTTCGCGGTGTAACATCCTGACTGAAGATTTCGAGTTCAAGCTGCGGCTTTGGGCAAACAAAAATAAATACACAAAATTCATGAGAAAAATTAAGAAATGGATTAGTTTTGCTACTGTTGACCAAAATATGTATCATTTTTAAATCAATATCACTACATTTAACGCTTTAACACTTAACACTTACTTAAATACTTTTACCTAAGTAGATTTTTTCATGTGATACTTTTACTTAAGTAACAAAATTAATAAGAATGTATTTTTTCATGGTATTTTGGACTAATTGTAAAACCTACTATGGAAAAAAAAAAAAAAATTACAAGATAGACAACACTATACTGTCTAACATTACAGGCAAAGAAATAACCATCGAAATGTTACATAGTACACCTTTAAATTTACTATATGCTTCCCATTGGACATTAATCCAAGTTTAAAGGGCTCATATTACGCTGTTTTTTTATCTATATTGTAATGTTTCCTCATCACAAACATGCCATTCCACCTTGTGATGTCACATGGTAATACAGGAAGTGCTCCAATGAGTTTTTCAACTCCACACAGCTTCACTAGAATCATTTGGATAATTTCAGCTCTGGAATTGCCAATCTCTACTGAGACTAATGATAAAGTGTTACTAAAATGTGTGAAAGAAAACTCCAGGTATGTTTTTGAGGAGGTAACATCATTATAACATAATTTAAAGTTCTATTTTGAGTCTATTTTGTGTAATATAGGACCTTTAAACCACAAAATTGCAGCCATACATGGAAAATCCCTTCACAACATTTGGTATTCCTCACATTTTTTTAATCTGAAAAATGGGTGGAGTTTTCCTCTTTATTACCCCCTCAATAAAGCAGCCAGTGTTGTATCCCCCGTGCACTATTCATATTTATATTTGGGAGAATTGGTCACGCCATTGTCAAGCAGCCCTCTTTCAAGTGTCACATATTCTCTCTGTGACGAGTGTCGAGCCAATTCAAGACCGGCGAGTACATGGAGCGGAATAGTGGAATTATCACAATACAAGATGCCCCGGCCTGACCAAACCATTCACCCCCAGCCCCGGCGGCCCCCCTTGTCCCATTGAGCGAGGGCGACTGAATGGGGGCTTTGAGATTTGCTGTTTGAAGTTCCGAGGGGCTGTTGAAAAGCCGGGCCGTCCCGTGTGTGTCGCTGGTTTCGGTAATTAAGTGGAGGGAAACTTGGGGGTAGAGACATGTACACAATGTATGTAGCCCTTGTGCTGATATGGAAGATACTGTATACTTCTATCTCATTGCAAACAGAAGAAAAAAACTAAAAAGTGTTGGAGATATGATAAAACAAATACAAATGTGTACATCGATAAGTAAATGCATATATACATACATACATAATGGAATTGAGTTGGATTAGTTTTGCATATATATTTTGGGTCATACTGTGCGTACTAGGAGCCTTTGGGCAAGACACTTCTTCATCTTCTTGTTTTTGGTCAGTAAGACTCAGGGCAACTCTGGATAACAAAGTATCTTATCACCACTGAAGATGAAAAAGAACAATGTAAAAAAAAGCAAATAAATATTCATCCCATTTGCAAATTTTGAACACAGAATACTACTCTATGACAGGGGTGGTTGAAGTACTTTGAAGTATTTTGTTTCATAAGTAAAAGTATCACATGAAAAAATCTACTGAAATAAAAGTATTATTAGTACACCGTTTAAACATGTACTTTAAGAGTAAAAAGTATTTCACTCATGTTGATTTCTTGGATTACGTGGGGATAGTGATTAAAAAAAATGCAACATATTTTGGTCAATAGTAGCAATTTCTTATTTTTTCTAATGAATTGTTAAGATTTATTTTTGTTTGCTCAAAGTTAAAGCTTTAAATCAGGATGTTACCACGAACATGGTAAAAAATAACCCATCAAATCATATAAAAAGTACTTTTTACTTTTCAGTCCAGCTCAAAAATTGTGGAGTAGAAAGTACGGATACTGCTCTCAAATGTAGTTAAGTAAAAGTAAAAAGTATCCACTGTAAAATCTACTTAAGTAAAGTATGGATAGATAAAAATTCTACTTAAGTACAGTACATTACAACTTTTACTTTGTTACCTGACGAAATATGAAAGTGATACATTTTAGTTTTATAATAAATTCTTTGATCATTTACATGTGGCAGAAGGGTTTAATTGTATATTTTGTACTACGGTTGCCAGAACAATCAAGCCTTTTCCTCATTTTAGCATTGACGACATCATTTTGGACATAAATGGAAAAAGTTAAGATTTGAAAATTGTAGTACACTGTATTTTGGCTTTCCATTGTGCTCCAAACTTTTTATATAATCTGGTTTTCTCAACAACACAAAGAAATATAAAAACAAAATAGACTGAAAGCACATGTCTTGTCGGTGTCAAAAATATTGCTTTTTACCAAACTGTGCAGCTGCAGAGGCTGCTGGAGATGAGGCCACCCATCACAAATCCCATTGTTTCAGAAAGCCTTGAGATAGGCTCTATTGCGCCTGACATCAAACACGTGTGAGGGTTCTTGGAGAAAAATGGGAAAATGTGCGCGCCCTTCGATGTAGGCTCCGAAAACACAAATACTCAAAGCCAGCTTGTCTTTTGTATGATGGACAGTCTTTGGCATCAGATTTAAAACATGTTAACATGTTAACACAATGTCTTATGAATTCCGCACCAAAAGGAAAAGCCAATAATTAGCTTCCCACAGCTCGGGGGCTGTATTCATGTGACTGGTTTCTCAAAATCTGAAATTTGAATTGTTTATTTGCTGTTTACTCACTGATGATCGACTTGTAACTGTGGCAAAGTTCATAAAAATATTCTACCCTCAAATTGGATTTAGGACTTTAGGAAATATATTCACCCTTGAAAAGAGAAAACTCCCTAAAAAGTGTGTTGCAAAGCTTCAGATGCTGAATACACGGATCAGTTTCTTAAAAATGCCTCGCAATTGTAATGTACTAATGCATATCCACTGTAGTCATTATTCATTCACTGCACAGTCTGTGGTGGGAAGCTACTGCCCTGGGACGGACTGACTCAAGCGAGGCTGCCAATCTGTGCCATTCGCCTTTGTGAGTACCATTAAGTGTTTTGCTTAAGGACTTTAAGCAGGAATCGAACCTCCATCCTTTAGGTTGGACGAGTGCTCTACCCACTGAGCCACTGTCGCTATAATTACTGAAATACCTCTACTAACACCACACACTGTATTTATTTTATAAGTATTACTGCTAAATCAATTGACTCTCTTAAATGGGATGTTAGTGTCAAGTATCACTCAACATCTCAACAATATCTTCACCGTTACTTGGACAAACTGCGAACCCAGGGAACCCAGCAGCCTCCATTCTGCCCCTGCTTATTACCTGAATGGACTGTGTGAGGAGTGTGCCCTGCTCAAGTGCCTGTACTGTGCATTGTAGTGTCTCCAACTGTTCATGCTAAAGCCCTGCAGGGCAAAAAGGGGCAGGAACAAGGCGTCAGGAAGCGCTGAAAATAGCATGTGGCCAGAGGGAGAGAGGAGAGGACAGTCAGAGAGGAGCGCGCCGAGTGGCTGCGCTTGACTCACTCCTTGTTGATGTTGCTTTTATTCCGTTCAAAGCGAGGGCCGTGACATATTACCTCTCGGGCTGAACAACAAAAGAGTCGCCCAAGAGTGATCTGCCTCACAATCCCGTCTAACTTTTCATACATGTGTTGACAGGTGGTATTATTCCCTCCTGCAGCCAAGTGGTGACGAGTCCACCAGGGCTGAGGCGGGGATACTGACTGACAAGAACAACAGAGAAGTGCATTAGGCCTGAGACGTGACGGGGACGAGTGAAGATGGAGTGATTAAAATGTAAAGCTACAGAAATCAAGTATATTCTATCGATTCTTGAAGTAGAAACACGAAATAAGAAATGTGGAATTGGTAGTAATACAAATTTATTTATGATATGATCTAACTGGCGAACAGTAGCTCAGTTGGTAAAGTGTTTGTCCAGTGATTTCAAGGTTGTTGGTTTGAATCCATAAACATCATTGGTAGAGAGGTGCGATTCCTGCTCCCACAAATGAATACTGTTGTTGTGTCCTTGGGCAAGATACTTTACCCACTTTACTCCTTGATGTAAAGGGATTTAAGTGCCTAGAACATAGTATATCATAAATACAGGGCGGCCCAAAAGTCACTGACAGTTGAAAAAAATCCATAACTCTTTTGTTTCTATATATTTTTATTTTTATTTTTACAGAGCATTTAGAACTACCCTTCCGACATTAACATGAGCAAATATAGCACCGAAGAACAAACCCTCATTGTACAGTGGTACTTTGAGTCACATGGGTAAAATTCAGAAACCCAGCGGTGTTACCGTCGGCATTTTAATAGCAGAGATGCCCCAAACGTAATTGCCATTAAAGGAATAATAAGTCGTTTTCAAAGACAGGGGGCAGTATGTGATCTCCACAGACCTGACTAGTCACGATTTCTTCCTGTGGGGCTATCTTAAAGAAAAGGTGTTTGTGAATAAACCTCAGACAATAAACGACTTAAAACGTAATATCGAGGATCAAATAAGAGCCATAAGCCCGGAAATGCTTTTAAATGTTATGTAAAGTGTGTTGGATCGGGCTATTCAGTGTGAAACTTTATTTAAAAATTAGGTCATTTTCACTTCCCCTAGTTTAAGTAGTGATAAGTTCAAGTGTAAGTGAACAATTATAACTGTATATACTGTATTCCCAAAAATCTCAGAAGGTTCAGTTTACCTACTGCTAAAATTTGGTGAGTATAACTTAAGAATTACAGGAGCTATTGAAGATTTAAAAGTGTCAGTGACTTTTGGGCCACCCTGTATTTGCCACAGGATGACTTGGGATTGGATCAAAATAAAAATACATCAAAATGATTAATGTTTAGTTCGAGACACTTCCTGGGGTTTTTCCTGATCTATCCATAGCAGCTAACTTTATCACAAAAAACTCAAAAAATTGTTCCTTATTTTTGACCAAACAACACAATCGCCATTTACAGTCATTGTAATAACCTTCACAGCAGGAAACAACAAAAAGCTTTGTTATAACACTTCAGCAGCAGCTTTTTAAAAATAAACAACATTCTGTCATTTTAAACCTTTTCAACACTGCAGCTTCAGAAGTCGTAATTAATTCAATTGGTTTGCCCTGAACACCTGGCGCCGCTGCGAATAGTCATAAAAGACCAATGTAATTAGTCAAGTGGCCCCCAAATGAAGAGCAAATTACATTTTCTTTTTCCGCTGTTTATGGATGGGAGAATACAGCGGTTCAACTTTCAAAATACAGCATTTGTAGCAGAAGAAGACCAATTAACAAGAGCCACAGGGAGAGCCACAGTCCAGTCGTCATACAAGACACTTTAGACCAAGGGTGGGCAAACTTTTTGACAAATGGGCCACAGTGGGTTCTAAAATTTGACAGAGGGGCCGAGCCAGGATATATATATGTATATATTACTTTAGAGATTTGGCCTGTAACATGTAGCAAAGCATAAATGCAAGGCTCATTGTACAAATTGTTTTCCAAATGCATTAATTAAATTAATAATTAATGTATAAAATTTCAGTTAAATAAACACAGAAGAAAAACTTTGAACAAGGTTTACTCTTATCTATTTTAATATAATTTGGTCATATTAGGCAGGCCGGATTAATAAGCCCAAAGAGCCGTGCATGGCCCCTGGGCCGTAGTTTGCCCATGTCTGTTTTCGACCAACTATATGACTTCAAATCAAGCAGCAACAGAATCTGCAGTGTTCCTCTGCTCCAGGCAGGTTGACACAGCAATGTTGGCTCAGCTGGGAGAGTCCACTGACTAACAGGTTGATGGTTTGATCCTAACTTCCACAGATGCATATTGTCATTGTGTCCTTGGGCAAAACCGTTAACCCAACGAATAATTTGATCATGCCATTTTTAAAATGGATATGTAGACAAGCTATGCATCAACTCTTCACTAGTTAGACCATAACAGCCCTTATAATATAACTCAACATTAGCCCAGAAATTTTGTCTAGAATGCCAGTTCTGAAATATTTGGGGTTTTTTGTTTTTTTTCTTTTTTGTAGCTTGACACAATTCTAGTTCTAATGGGTAGTGATTTTTTTTTTTTTTTTAAGCTAAATTCATTATGGGAATGACAATGTTTGCAGTGCAGTACAGCCAGGAGCTCCAAATCTTTCCCCAACTATCCAAATCCAAACATTATTTCTGGAGTTCTTCGCAGACGAACACACCAAGCAACACAAAGAGCGCCAGACAACTAAATCACAGTTAGCTGTAAATATGTTTTTGGACCAACTTAAATCACAGTTCAACCAATGCGGTAGGTAGGAAAGTTGGTGTGTGCATAGTTTGGTGGAGAATAAAAGAGCTCTCCAGAATAATAAATCCTACCTGTATTTTTCCTTTTGAAGATGTTTTAATAGCTGCTTTGAGCCAGCTAATCTTTAAGAGTGTTCCAACCTTTTAAATAAGTTACGACTCAACTCCCGCTTTACAACGCGCATTAAGGTCGTCGTAAAAAAACGAGTGCGTCCTCTCATCACATAAGCTAATTACCATTCGCCGTATCGGGCCCGTTCTTTTACTGCAACTCCCGAAGCCTGTGCCAGCGCCCAATCAATGCATCAATGCAGGCTGGCAATGTTACATGAAGCTATTATCCTAACACACGGTGGAGACTGGGGCCGCTCCGACGATACTGCAAATGCAATGCCTTTGTTTGTGCGTTTGTGTTTAGCCAGCACTATTCAAAAAGGGGGGAGAGGGACTGCAAATTGGTGCTCAAGGAAAAGTATTGTTGCTACAGGCTGTTATTTGGTCAAGTGAAAGCAAAATTGAATACCTGAAAGGCTGCAAGTTGTATTAGTACTGCTATTAACAGTGTTCAGTGTTGGGGTGGGGGTATCCATTCTGAAGTTGCCATTACTGATTTCTCATTCTCAGCATTTACACGGGTTTACATAATACTACTACTACTAATGTTACAACTATTACCTACCATTACAATCGTTACTACTATCGTTACTACTATTGTTACTACTATTGCTACTACTATCAGTACTACTACAGCTACTATTGCTACTTATATTTCTAATACTATGACAACTATTATCGTGACTACAATTGATACTACTATCGATACTACTATCACTACTACTACAGCTACTACTATCACTACTACCATAGCTACTACTATCACTACTGCTATCACTACTACTACTATCGCTACTACTATAACTACGACTACTCCTACTACTATTGTTACTACAACTGCTACTACTATCACTACTACTACAGCTACTACTATCGCTACTACTATTACTACAACTACTGCTACTACTATTGTAACTACAATTGCTAATACTACCACTACTACTACAGCTACTACTATCGCTACTACTATCACTGCGACTACTGCTACTACTGTTGTAAGTGCAACTGCTACTATCACTACTACTACAGCTACTACTATCGCTACGACTACTGCTACTACTATCACGACTACTACACCTACCGGTATTGCTACTTTTATCACGACGACTACTGCTACTACTATTGTTACTACGACTGCTACTACTATCACTACCACTACAGCTACTACTATCACTACTACTATAGCTACTACTATCACTACTACTACTACTGCTACTACTACTATAGCTACTACTATCACTACTACTACTACTGCTACTACTATAGCTGCTACTATCACAACTACTACTACAGCTACCACTATTACTACTACTATCGCTACACTACTGCTACTACTATCATTACAACAACTGCTACTACTATCACTACTTCTGTCGCTACTAATATTGCTACTACTATCACGACTACCATTAGTACTGCTTTCGCTACTATCACTACTACTATAGCTACTACTACTGCTACTACTACTACTACTACTACTACTACCGCTACTATCACTACTACTACTACTACATTACTACAACTGCTACTACTATTGCTACTACTACTGCTACTACTATCATTACTACAACTGCTACTACTATCACTACTACTATAGCTACTACTATAATTACTTATGTCACAACTAATATTGCTACTACTATCACGACTATCGTTACTACTTTCGCTACTAGTATCACTACTACTACTGCTACTACTACACCCTACTTCTACTCTTATCCTCAGTGCTACTGTCTCTCACACTACAACCACCGGCATAACGACTATTATGAATCTCAACCTAGAACAAAAGGCTAAAGACTGAGTCACATCCTCCCACGATCAAGACACTTCTTCACACACTTTCACTCATTGACATGTACTTAAAAATTCACACGCAAAAACACTTTCGCCCAATCGTGCGTCGCAAACCGCACGAGGGAACAGATCTAAACTGCTACTCTTTTAACCTCCACCTCTGCCCGTAAGAGACAAAAGGAAGCAGCCGATCCAGAGCGCGTCTTCTGGGACCGATGTGATCTGAGGAGCTGGTGATGGGCCCAGAAGGTTACATTCCCACCGCTGCACACGGGCGCCCACAGCCCCTTCACTCCGCCACGGGTTTGATGTCTAAGCTTCACACGCCGGGAAAGCCTCCAAAGAACACAAGTTTGGCAGAAGAGTGTTGCATTTGATCCCACATGAACAAGACAGTCAAATAATTGAAACTATTGAAACCGGATAGAATTGTGTTTTGCCTTGGCGCCATCTCAAACTTTAAATTTACGAGTAAAGTTAAGTATTACGCTATTTTCTGATGGTATTACGTTGTTTCCTCATCGCAAACATACCTGGAGTTTGTGTTGAGTTCTTCTCTCGAACAGAAAACGCTTCCGTTCCACCTTGTGATGTCATCATGTGGTAATACAGGAAGTGCTCTACTCTGTTTTTAAACTCCACACACTTCCACTAGAATCATTTGGATCATTTCAGCCCTAGAACTGCCAATCTCTACTGAACAAAAAGTAAAAGGTAGTAGCAGTTAACTTGAAAACTACCACTTCATGACATCACAAGGTGGAACGGAGCATTGTGAGCTTTGGAGATGTAGACAGACTCCAGGTATGTTTTTAATGGAGTAACAGCCTCATAACATGACTTAAAGTGTCAATTAAACAGTCATTTTTGTGTAATACAGGACGTTTAAATGTATAAGTAAATATTTGAACGCCTGTGTACTTTTTAAGGAATATGCAAGTAACTCAACGAAAACATATGGTCAAATTTGTGTCGACGAGCTGGAGGAAGCGTCTGGGGAGAGAGGGGGAGTCCGACGGGGATCGAATGTTCATCAACTTTACATGCAGAGAATTTAAAAGCCCCGTACTGGATTTTGTTCTATGTATTTGAGCAAATTCGTTCTCGCCCCAGTACAAATATATATATTGCATAAGCAGTTCTTGAGGTAAAAATACGTCAGCTGTGTACCATCTGCTTCTAATTATGGAGTGTTTTATTGTCCGGTAACCAGGAAGTGCGCTGTTAGAATGCTAGTTGTCGTTAGCAAGTATATACTTCTATCGCTACTACTATCACTACTACTGTAGCTACTTCTATCTCTACTACTATCAATACGTCTCTCTCTACTACTCTCAGTACTACTATCTTTACTACTATTGCTACTACTACCACTATTGCTATCTCTTCTACTATCACTACTACTATCGCTACTTTTTCTACTACTATCGATACTACTATCTTGACTACTATTGCTACAACTATCACTACTACTATCTCTTCTACTATCACTACTACTATCGCTAGTACTATTGCTGCTACTATCGCTACTACTATCTCTACTTCTATTGCTACTACTATCACTACTACTACTACTATCGCTACTACTATCTCTACTTCTATTGCTACTACTATCACTACTACCACTACTACTATCTCTACTACTGTCGCTACTATTATCGCTACTACTATTGCTACAACTATCACTACTACTACTGCTATCGCTACTATACTATACTATCGCTGCTATTGCTACTACTATCGTTACTATCTCTACTCTATTGCTACTACTTCTATTGCTACTACTACTATCACTACTCTACTAGTACTATCGCTACTACTATCTCTACTACTGTCGCTACTTTTATCGCTACTACTATTGCTACAACTATCACTACTACTATCTCTATTACTGTCACTACTACTATTATCCCTACTACTATCTCTACTACTAACGTAACTTGTATCGCTAAGTATCGCTACTTCTGCTAATACTACCGCTACAACTAGTTCTACTCTCATTATCAGTGGTACTATCGATATTATAACTGTTTCTCGTACTACGACCACCGACAGTACTACCATTATGAATTTCAACCTGAACAAGTTTGTAAAGTACTAATGTTACTACTACTACCTACTGAATTTTAAATATAGCTCAAACAGATGAGGTTATGTCCTTTCAGATTCGCAGTGGTCAGAAGTCGACCTAAACAGTCCAATTTACCAAACGCATACGGCAGCGTCGAGATTAAATCAATGGAGCTCTCTGAATTCAGATCCACAAGTCAATTTAAGTTGCAGGACAATTTAAAGTTTTAGAGGATGTGTGACTTTGAATGAATCGTGATTAGAAACTGACAATTAGCTCAATGACAGGCCTTTATTGAAATTAAACTCGAATCCTCGTCAGTGTGGAACAATGGGACGTTTAAAGGGCCCGTATTACGCTTTTTTCTCTGATCTGTTATAACGTCGTTTCCTCATCGCAAACAGACCCGAAGTTGTGTTTTGCGTCATTCACACATGTTTAACACGCGTATTTAGGCTGATTATTCCTTCTCTCAAACGGAAAACGCTCTGTTCCACCTTGTGACATCACAGGAAGTGCTCCACTGTGTTTTTAAACTCCATACACCTTCAGTAGAATCATTTGGATCATTTCAGCTCTGGAATTGCTAATCTGGATCGTACTATATTGGTATATATAAATTGAGCTAACATGCTAGCCGCCAAATTCCAAATACGAAGTGAGCATGGGCGCACGTCCGGCTCCATCGACTCTGGCTTCAATTCACTTCACATTGGAAAACTCTCGCCCCTTTCTCTGTAACTGCTGCTGTCGGTGTTTTTATTTCGCTATTGTGTCTGTAACTCAAGAAATTAACATTAATAACCGATAAATCAGGTGCTTTCTTTGCTCGAGGTTGCTCCTGCTAGCGTTAGCAACTGGTTTGATTGACAGCGTTGCTAAGCTCCTCTGTGCTAAACCAGCGTTGTAGTAGTTGTCGTTAGCAAGTAACACAACTGCTATAGCTAAACCAGCGGTGCGGTCGGGAAGGGGCGTTACATTTCCCAACCTCGCTCTGGATTGGCTCTTTGGTCGCTATGACTCTCGTGGTCGGAATTGCAAATACGGAACTCGGCTCTAAATTCGCCGCTATAACCGCTAGCTATGAATGACGTCAAACTTACTTAGTCCACTTCTTTATACAGTCTGTGATCCCTACTGAACTAAAGCGAAAAAAGGTAAATATACAAAAACGTGATACAAAAGTGTAAATTAGCGCTCTGAAGGGGGGAGTGACTTAGCACAGAGAGCAGTGAAAGTGAAGTTGTGAACTCAAAAACTACCGCTTCACGTTGGAACGGAGCATTTTGACGTTTGGAGATGCAGACAGACTAACAATAAACTTACTCAAACGTGCGAATGAAACAAAACGCAACTCCGGGTACGTTTTTTTGACGAGGTAACGGCATTACGACGCGAGTTAAAGCTCACATGAGTCAATTTTGTGTAATATAGGACCTTCAAGAGTTTGCTGTCCTGTTGTATTTAAGACCTTCTAACTGCTAAATCAATGTAACAATTTCAACATTGTGTTTTATTGTTGAAGACTTGGCATTGGCTGAGGCACAACTGTTTTATTATAGTGCCATTTTTCTTTGCTGAAAATAAATACTTGTATTCAGTGGCATAGCAGGGTTTTCTCAATGTCATCAAGTTGTAAAGAATAGCAGGTCTTTTCGGTTGTTTAACGAGTGTCTGGGTAAGTATCAATGAGGCAAGCTATTTTATGACCCCTATAGTTAAAAGTGATTAGTGCAAATTATCTCTTTGCTGTAGTACCAGGGTAGAGTAGCTACTTTTTCCTATTACATTGTACTTTGCCATGAAATAAAAAGGTAAATGTACAAATTATAAAATGAATGATAAATTGTTTGGACTAGTGATGGGACCTTTGGCTCTTTTATGGGATCCGAGTCTTTTGGATCCATTCACTTCAAAGAGCCACTCAAGACTCGATTGGCTCTTTCTACATTTACATTTACATTTTTGTGCTGATCCTGGCGTTGTAAAAATGTATCAAATTAGACATAAAAAAGATTTGGTTCTTTTAAAAAAATTACACCCCATTCCAACCATTAAGGAACCGTTCGAAAGAGCCGACTCTACTAGTTTGGACCGTTGCCATAGTAATTTAACAGTTCGAAATGAAATATTGTATGGGAGGTGTTCTGGGCATGTCCCACCAGAAGGAAGGAGGAGCCAGGACACGCTGGAGGGACTGTGTCTCTCAGCTGGCCTGGGAACACCTTGGGGTCCCACCGGAGGAGCTGAAGGACGTGTCTAGGGAAGTCTGGGAGTCCCTGCTTAGACTGCTGCCCCCGTGACCCGGCCCCGGATGGATATTATATGGTTTAACTGCTCAACGGTCTTCAAAATGGTGACAAACGACAGGGAGTTGAAAGTCAAAACCGCAATTCTCGGGGTGTTACATCTCTGACATGTTAGTGCCACATGAACCATCTCACACTTTGAGGACTTCGGAGACCTTGCCTTGCCTTCCGGATCTCCAGTGGTCAACAGAAGCTTAAAGAAGTAGAGGTAAAAGTTCAATCCTATAATTAAAAAACCTCACACTCCGCTCCAACATCTACATTAACCTGGTCATTCCGAAATTCTGTTGTATTAGCCGCTGCGCTTTATGCTGCCAGGTCCAGTCGTATTGCAAATGCGTTCCAACTGACTTACCTGGTAAAATATTGAATAAATTAAAAGAAAAATAAATCAATTTCTGCTCATATGCTTCATGGCAATTGCGAATTTTGGAGAGGTTCTGAAATACACATTTTTAAAAGTTCTAAATGTATTGATGAAATTGCCTTTTAGCAGAAGCGCTCTTCCCCCCCCCCCAGCGTGTTCTCCTGTAGTAGTCGTCGTAAGAATGGAGCGAGCTGGCATCATTTTGACCACTCATCTTCTCAAGAGTCATATCGATTCAACGCTCAAAGATGGTCCGTGCTCATGATGGGTCTTCGTAGTTTGGGCTGTTATCTTTGAATACCTGCTTTTGCACTCACACTAAGGACAGGAACGAGAAAAGCTGCTGTTTTTAAACTTATACTACGCAACTTTTCTTGTAGGGGTTCTGCCACTATGCTCGTCTCCGTGAAGTTACGGCTTTGTCTGAAATATCCATACTTTGCGGCTGAGGTCATCAAAATTCCATGGGGTGTCATGCTAACTAAAGGCACTACTCTGTCAGAAGCCTCTTAGAGTTTAGAGTGTATTCTTCACAGGCTCCTGAAAATGTGTTGTTTAAATCCGTTTTTCATTTTTTATCTTGACTTTTCAGACGATCTTTAAACTTTTTCGATACTGTTTGTTCATGTGTGCATCGCGTCACTGTGATAACTGCTGAACATTCCACTGTAGAGATACGCGCAGAGCACCCCCAGCGAGATGTCACAACAAAGTATCAATACAGTTTAGGATGTTTTTTTCTCCAAAAAAACAAGGATTTGTATTCTATTAATTTATTATCTTCATCTAAATATGTTATAATTGAGATTTAAGATGCTTGGAGTCCATAATTTCCACATTACGCAGGGCACAGTTGCAGAGACATAAGTGAAAGACAACCATTCACTTTTATATTGATCCGTCATTGATTTAAATCTGCCATTTGACCTGAATGACTCTGGGTAAGAACATCAACGGGATGATATACTCCTTTCAGAAATTAAGCTAACAGTCAAAGCCACCACACGCTAACCATCCAGCGGTTAACCAGCTAAGCACTTTGTACCCGCTACCATGAATATATTAAAACTGTGATACAAAATAGCTACAATTATAATCGTTAGAGCAGTTTTTCACCCTCAAAAGGAAAAGAAAGAGAGTACTCACCCATAAACGTGCACTATGTAACTTTTCTGCGGGAAGGGTTCGCATCCACCTCTTGCTCGTTGCCATGGGGATGTTATTACTCTGCTTGGATTGTTCCACAGTATGGTGTTGAGCTTATTCATCTCCACAGAGACAAGTAACTGACACCAACAGGCCACGTTACAGGTCGGAGAGACTTATTGACATCTGAAAGCAAACACAAAGCAACATTTATGAGCATCTTATGACAGCACTGCATTGAAATGAATGCTTAAAGGCCTATAATGTATTGGTAATATCTTGAGTAATAAACATATTTGTGCATAGGCGTTGAAAACAGAAGGTAGATATCACTCATGGAACATACTGTACATGACTCATATATGTGTTACACAGAGAGGGTGCGCGACCAGGACTCGTCGATAGAGGGCACTCGTAAGCAAGGATAGAGCCGAGCCTCTGCTGGAATGTAAGTCTGAGTGAGCACTGTAAAAGCTGCTGAGACGGACTCTTCTTCTCTTTCTCTCTCCCCTCCTTTCTCTCCCACTCCCTCTCTTTCGCAAATCCCTCCATCCCGCTCACTCATTACGCACACGCGGACGCGCCGTATCTCTCCATCCAACCCGCATTGTCACTGGCGCCATCCAAAACATTCCGTATTAGTTTCGCGTTCTGTCACCAAAATCACATTACATTGATACGATTAAGACACGAGGCAGGCAGTGCACTTGATGAAGCGGGACACACACGCAGTTTACTGTATGTATGTGTGAGTGGAGCGCTTTGCTTTGGCGCATTGGGCATTCACGAGTCCCATCGCCAAAAACGCATAGATTCCTCAGACTATTTATAAAAAGCGACCACACGCATTCATGTCCCAACAGGGAGCACCAAACCCTGTCCCGTTTCTTGGCTAGAGCTCACTTTGGTATCATTTAAAAGCATATACAGCCGTGCGTAAAAGTTGTCGACATTTACGCACGAACATTTTACCGGGTTTTGTAAATGATTGTTTTAAATAGTACGTGGTTGTGTGGTCGCATTTTCAGAGGACATTTAAAACTGACCAGCTGTCTCACTCTCACGTGATCGCTTCAAAAATTAAGCACCCACAGCACGTATCCAAATACAGCGTCTAGTATCCAGTTAGCTACATCCTGGTGTCAGTGTTTTTCTCTTAAAACATTTTCTGCCGGACAACACCAAGACTTGAGCGAACCCTTATTTATGTGCCACCACCGCTGTCACTGCTGGGGGAGAAGAAGGAAGCCGATGGGGGTGGAGTGGAGAGGGACACGGCGAGAAAGAGAGAGAGAAGAGAAGAGAGAGAGCGGTAGAGACTGCAATATCATTTGCGAATCCCTCTCACAGTGCTGCAGATAGGGGCTGCCAACACATGCGGCGCTTCTGCAGGTGCGAGGACAAAATAAACGCTCCGAAACGCACGGGAATTGAACCATCGTTTCCTTTTACGCAAACTGAAACGGATTACATTTTGAGTCCTTGCGAGGCTTGCCTTTTCCGGGGGATTTGTGTGGAGTTGTGGAGAGGAGACAGAACTAGTCTGCACAGCGTGGAAGTGACTTGGATGAGGAGAGGGCAGCACGTTCAAAGCGGAGCCGGACAGGTATCTTTCTTTTCGCTGCTTCTTGTCAACTAACCGCGCCTTGAGATGAGTTTGAAAACTACGCGGTTATATACCTTTGACTGAGGAGTATCACACGGAGGATTGTTAAGCCACAAACTGGGACTAACACAGCGCGACGTGGACTTCATTTACTCGTGTGTTGAGACTCTGATTTGTGGCTTTTACGCGCGTGAGAATCAGAATGTTTGGAGCGCTTTAGGCATCCCCTGCGCATTTTTTGATATTTACGCGTCTGCTTTTTTTTTTTTTTTTTTCATTTATCACACGAGACCTAAGGCAGTGCTTGACAGGGAGAGCGGAGGAAAGAGCCGTGAGCCTGTGCACTTGCTGCTGATGACTGCAGCAGGAGCGATGTATAGGATGAAGTGTCTCGCATTCCGAAAGGGAGGCTTCTTTTAATGACCCGTCTCCCCGTCTCCATACGGACTTTTACGCAGTGACTACTTTCTTTTTTAACATTTTTTCCTCGCTCATAAACGGACATTTTCATTTCCAACGGGGACAATGAGGACTACTGGTGCAGTGGAGTATTTGTACTATTGCATGCTCATCCTGCAGTTTGTGCATCAACCCGCTGCCAAGCAAGTGCTGCGTTACCGCTTGGCTGAGGAGGGACCCGCCGACATCAGGGTAGGAAACGTAGCCGCCGACTTGGGCATCGTGGCCGGGTCTGGTGAGGTGACATTCACGCTTGAGTCTGGCTCTGATTTTTTCAAAATAGACAACATCACAGGTGAGCTGACCACAAATGAAAGGCGAATAGACCGTGAGAAATTACAGCAGTGCCAGATGATTTTTGATGAGAATGAATGCTTTATAGATTTTGAGGTGTCAGTGATTGGACCGGCGCAGAGCTGGGTTGACCTGTTTGAAGGAAAAGTCATCATTTTAGATATAAATGACAACACACCGTCTTTCCCTTCCCCTGTCCTAACGCTGTCCGTGGAGGAGAACAGACCCATTGGAACTCTATACCTGCTGCCCACTGCTACTGACAGAGATTTTGGCAGAAACGGAATTGAGCGTTATGAGCTTATCCAGGACAACGGTGAGACCCCTAGACGCTCCGCTGGCTCATCTGGGGACTCGTCGTACTCGGGCAAGAGGCGGTTTGACGAGGGCGCGAGCAGGAGCAGCGTCTTTGAACTGCAAGTTGCTGACACCACAGACGGGGAGAAGCAGCCCCAGCTCATTATAAAGGGGGCCTTGGATAGAGAGCAGAGAGACTCTTATGAACTCACGCTGAGAGTTAGAGATGGAGGGGATCCGCCGCGCTCCTCCCAGGCCATCCTCATGGTCATGATCACGGATGTGAACGACAACAGCCCCCGCTTTGAGAAGAGCGTTTACGAGGCTGACTTGCCCGAAAATAGTTCCCCGGGGGCCCCTATATTGCAGCTTAAGGCAGCAGACGCGGACGTGGGGGTAAACGGTCAGATAGAGTATGTGTTTGGGGCAGCCACAGAATCAGTGAGGAGGTTGCTGAGGCTGGATGAAAGCACAGGGTGGCTTAGTGTCCTGCACCGCATTGACCGTGAAGAAGTGAGCCAACTGAGGTTTACTGTAATGGCCCGTGACCGTGGACAACCCCCCAAAATGGACAAGGCCACAGTGGTGTTAAACATAAAAGATGAGAACGATAATGTCCCTGCCATAGAGATACGCAAGATTGGACGCATATTCCTAAAAGATGGAATAGCCAATGTGGCAGAGGATGTAGTTGTGGACACGCCCATTGCTTTGGTTCAAGTATCAGACCGGGACCAGGGGGAGAATGGCATCGTGACGTGTACAGTGGTAGGGGATGTGCCATTTCAGCTCAAGCCTGCTAGTGAGATGGAGGGAGAGCAGAACAAAAAGAAATATTTCCTTCACACCTCTGCAGCCCTGGACTATGAGGCCACACAGGAATACAATGTGGTCATAGTGGCGGTAGACTCCGGAAGCCCCAGCCTAGCAAGTAATAACTCCCTTATAGTGAAAGTAGGCGACACTAATGATAACCCTCCCATCTTTAGTCAGAATGTAGTGGAAGTTTCGTTTCCAGAAAACAATGCCCCCGGGGAAAGGGTCACGACTGTACTGGCCATAGATGCAGATAGTGGCAAGAATGCAGAAATTGCCTATTCCCTAGATGCGGCTGTGAATGGGATTTTCTCGATTAATGCTGACAGTGGGGACATCAGAGTAAACACCATTCTGGACAGGGAACAAAAAGAGAGGTATGAATTTAAAGTGATCGCCAAAGATAAGGGCCTTCCTATATTACAGGGATCAGCCACTGTGGTTATTCTCGTAGCGGATAAAAATGACAACGAGCCAAAGTTCATGCAGGACGTGTTCACTTTCTATGTGAAAGAGAACCTTGAGCCAAACAGTCCGGTCGGCATGGTAACCGTGATTGATGCCGACAAAGGCCAGAACGCAGAGATGAGTCTTTTCATAGAGGAGGAGGAGGACATCTTTTCTATTGAGAACGATACAGGGACAATTTTTTCCACATTGTCCTTTGACAGAGAACAGAAAACCACGTATACTTTCAGGGTCAAGGCTGTAGATGGCGGGGATCCTCCTAGGTCAGCCACCGCAACCGTTTCGCTTTTCGTCATGGATGAAAATGACAATGCTCCCACGGTTAACTTTCCTATAAACAGTTCCTACACGCTCCTCCCACCGTCTAGCAACATCAGGACCGTGGTTAGAACGGTTCAAGCTAGTGACAGTGACACTGGCATCAACGCTGACCTCAACTACAGCATCATCGGCGGGAATCCTTTCAAACTGTTTGAGATTGATGGAGGAACTGGAGTCATATCACTTGTTGGGAAACTAGAGCAAAAGCATTACGGGCTCCATAGACTAGTAGTGCAAGTGAATGACAGTGGGCAGCCCTCGCAAAGCACCACCACACTTGTGCACGTGTATGTGAACGAGACTCTATCCAACTCTACAATAGTGGACGCACAAGTGGCTAGGAGTCTCAGCACTTCACTTAACACAAACATAGCGGGTGACCCCAACTATGACCTCAGCAAGCAGCGGCTAAGCATCGTAATTGGGGTTGTATCAGGAATAATGACTGTCATTCTAATTATCCTGGTGGTCGTGATGGCCCGCTACTGCCGCCCCAAGAACAAGAACGGTTACGAGGCGGGCAAAAAGGACCATGAGGACTTTTTCACACCACAGCAGCACGACAAATCCAAAAAACCCAAAAAGGACAAGAAAAAGCAGAAATCGAAGCAACCACTCTACAGCAGCATCGTCACAGTCGAAGCTTCTAAGCCTAATGGACAGCGTTACGACGGCGTGAGCGAGAAGCTTTCAGACAGTCCCGGCATGGGCAGGTACCGCTCGGTCAACGGAGGGCCCGGGAGTCCGGATTTGGCACGGCACTACAAGTCCAGCTCGCCTCTGCCCACGGTCCAGCTGCACCCACAGTCTCCCACAGCGGGGAAAAAGCACCAAGCTGTTCAAGACTTGCCCCCTGCCAACACCTTTGTGGGCACCGGAGATAACATATCCCTAGGATCCGACCACTGCTCCGAGTACAGCAGTCAAACCATCAACAAATACAACAAACAGGTAAGAACCAAAGCAATCCCATTTTTTTCTATACCCCTCTCCCTTCCTTTCCACTTATATGTCGTGTGTTTGTTCCTCTCCTCCTCTCTGCCATAATGCTTTCTGACAGGGCTAGTCTCAGTAGTCCTGTTGCCTTTATGGTGCTAATCTGTGTCAAGTTAGCGCTATTGATTTGTTTTGGTTTGGAGTGCCATTCACTTGTGTCCATTGAAGGAAGTAAAGAAAGCTAAAGGTTTAGATTAAGAGGGGGGGGGATTATGTTACACTAACTTTTCATCTCAGCGTGAGGGCGCTTTCTCCACCCGGGCTGTCACAAGCTCTAACCTCAGCAAATATGCAACAGACAGCTCGCATAAGGGAATATTTTGCAGTTATTCTTTTCCAGAGGGTAGTAGCACGGGCCCGCCATAGCTTACTCTCCCCTTTAGCCGTGTCAAGCTACCCTTTCTTCTCTTGAAATAGTCAAAGCATTCAGCTCAAAGGTAGTTGGAGGCAAAATAGACTTGGCTTTGTACCGTTCTGAACTTTACATTCTTTAGCCTTAAGTAGAAACATGTGGCCAGGAGGTAGTAATCGGCGTCATGTCTCATTCAGGGTCAAATCATTCTGCGTGGACATTTTTATCTCATCACATCCCGTATTGGGTTTCACGTTACAGCCTTGTCTTATTTTCTCATAAAAATGTCGACCGCTGTCTATGGCATCCCCTCTCTCGTTCTCAGCACCCATTATTCCCATTTGTTATTAAGCTGCAAAGTGACATAGCGGGATCAATAAAAGGCAGCATACGCCATAAATTGAGTTATTAAATTAGCTGACTTTGTTTAAAACACCACTATTTTTGTAGATGTTTTCGCTGTTTGTCTAATGAATTATTCATATTTCCGGTGTCAGCGCCCCTACTGTACATTTGCGGAGCTGCTCTTAGCTGGATTGTTGTTTTTACTTCATTCCTTTTCATTTTTTTTCTCCTTTAAAGATGGTTCCTTTGTATTCCACAGTAGCATTTCTCAAAAGTTTCAACCACATCAGAAAGAAGTGAGTTTCCATAGAACCAGGTGTAAACTAGGACTACACCGTCAGACTAACAGGGCCAGACAAACAAAATATTTAATCTACTAAGAAATATATAACAATTCAGTGCAACATTTGTGCAGATTAAGCTGCAAACAGGTATAAATCAGTGTTAAACCAGCATCCACCATAACACAGTAACTGCATACTGTATTGCAAACCGCATAAGCCATCCTCGCGGCCCTTTCCTTCGACAATACCCCTCCCTGCTTTTAAGTCATCACGTCTTTTTTTAATCTCATCCCTCACTCTCTCTCTCTCTTTCCTATACCTCTCCTCTCTTCTGGCTTCCTGTGTTCTGGCCCTCTCTAACAGCGCAGTGTTCAGTGAGCTGGCTTGCTGGAGTGTGAGGAGTGCTGTTGCTTTCCGATGTCTCGTGCATAATTAAAAGGGCACTCCATTCGCTGCATGTATTGTGTGTCACTATGCCCCACTTATATAATTATTTATTTACCCGCGGGTCTACTGTTATGCACCAGTAAATGGACTGCATAGGTTATATACGCTGCCTGCCCGCCTGCTTGCCTGCTTGCCTGCCTGGCCGGGCCCTTGGCTTGATATGACCTCAATTCAATATATCAGCTAACTCAATTTTTCAACCCTGATTGTGATTAATGGCTTAGTTATTTTGTTTGGGATTTTTCGACCTCTCAGTTCCACTTCAACGGTTGTGCAGCAAATATGTGCTACAGGCTTCTACTTCTTTCCTTTAAGCGCGTCTGGCTTGGCCGTGTCATAGTTATTTAATAATGATTTATGGTATGGCTGTGGTTTGCAAATGGTTTTGGCTGGAGTTTTACGTCAGATGCCCTTCCTGTATGCAACATGTGCACAATGTAGCTATAATGACACTGGGTTTTGAATAATAATCATAAAAAATAAAAAAATAAGTCATCTTTTTTTTTTTTCCCTGCTAGTTTTTTTTTCCCTATGTAGCAAACACTGTATTTTAATATTAATCTATTTTTTTCCCAACCCACTTCAAAAACTTTAATTAAAACAGTTGAGCGAAAGAGCTTTTCTGAGTGCACTTTTCAATTAACTTTTTAGATAATTGCCCAAATTTCAAGTGAAACGAATGCCCCCCCTTCACCAAAAGCAGCCTACTTCCCATCTACTCTTACGCATTTGGATATTCAAACTTAATCAAATGACCGGTCTGGTTTTGCGGCCCATAAAGTCTGCAATATTCTGTTACGTGTCTTAGCTCATTTACTATATTAGGCATCGTCGTAACTGTATTCCCTTTTATATCCCACAAGTGTTGATGCTTTTGTTCCAGTGGGGGTCAATAGGCCGAATTTTAATAGCGGCACTAGAGAGTTATCTGGGAGAAAGTATGTTTTGTGCTCCAATTATGGCATTAAAACGACCGGATTAAATATAACGGTCGTGATCTGTGTTTTGGAGAGCTAAAAATAGGCAAGTCATGAGGCATGCGGGGAAGAAGGGAGGCAGCGTGTTAGTAGATGCACTTGTTGTTGGTTTTGCTAATCAGAGTAGAGGTGTAGAGGGTCTGAAAGTGTAACACGGGTCTACATAACGTTCTTAAGTGGCGCAATATTGAAGTTCACATTCAGACATCATTTGTTGTACTTTAGACATGGTTTCGTTTTGGTTAAAGGTACACTATGTCACTTTTTTTCTAGTGAGGGGTCCACCACCTGCTTGTCTCTGTCTTATTGTTTAGCCTGGAAGCATGTCATTAAACCTTAATGTTATTGGGGTTGCCTCTCCGCAGATCTGAGCTGTTACTAGGCTATAATAATAACGTATTTTGAGGTGTGATATATTGTTGAAGTAAATATATCCAATAAAATACCGAAACTAAATCATAAAGCAGAATTATCCCCCAAAAAGTATTCTAAAGGTACAAAATTGTTAAAAATAATAAGATAATTGTATCTATAATGAGTCATAGTAGTTCATAATTCACCGTAGAACAGAAAAATAACCAAAAATTTCCCGGATAGTGCAAAGAAAAATTCCCGACAATTAATATTGACCTCCAAAAACGATTGTTCCATCTGATATATATTGAGCGACAAGTCGATATAGTAATCATCGCGATAGACCTACCTGTAACTTGCACTTGTAGCGTCACCTCACCCACTTATCTCCATGGAAACAGATACGCTTAAGGCAATACTGCGGAACATCTGAGCCAACATCTCCAAGGAGACGAGCAGTTGGAAGATCCTCCACCAGGAAAGTCACATCATGCACTTTTAAGTCCTGGGTTAGGTATTTCTACACATTTTTGTTTTAGTCTTCATCTAATGCTGAGGTTTGTTTAGTGTTAGCTATGTTTGAACTCTTGAACTCTAGCATTGCTTCGTCCTGGTTAAACCCTCATTTGCATCCTCTTATTCTTCAGTTTGCCTTAGTTACAACCCCATTTAGCAGTTGGTCGACTTCTGCTCATACATCGGCTGTCGACATCTAGTGTTAATTTACCATTACTGCCGTTTAAGTCTCGGCTTCATCCTGATTTAGCCTTGTTTCAGACCTTGGCTTTTTGATTTATGCTGAGGGAGATTTTCTTGTCTGTGTTACCGTCATACACACACACCCTAAACCACAAACCCTTCTCTTTTTACTGCTCCCTGGCTTTTGCTGGAGAGAGATAGGGACGCAGCTAGAAGAAAGGCAGCCCTGTTAGCGCAATGGAGAATGGCCCCTACTGTTTCACGAGGGATTTCACAAGGATAGAGCGAGGAGAGATAGAACCGCCAGCCCCCCACACACACACACACACAACCACTGGGCTGTAATCTTAAAACGTATCAAGTTTCGCCCCTATCTAATCTAACCATAAGTGCAGGTAACTAAGCAACTGAAGGCAGCGGATCGGCTAGCAAAGGTTGATTTTTTCCAAGACATTTAAATAGTCATCAAGCCAGCTTCAAGTGAGCCTCAAGTCCCAGCCGCAAAGAGAGTTGACATTTCATCTTCTTCCTGTAACTCTATTGATTGTGGCTTGCAGCTATTCATAATTTCTAACCCCGTCTCGCAACGCCATGCAAGGAGTAGAGCTTGGGCTTCATCTGATCAGCACATACCTGTTCTTACATCTCAAAGACTGATGCTTGCACTTAACAGAACACTTAACTTTATTGCATTTGGCTGCAGTTCCGGTACCTTTTACATTGCCAGAAAAATAACGCCGGCCCCAACCATAATGTAGTGAGCGATGAAATCACTTAGCTATCACCATTAGCATTTGTTTTAGCACTGCGCTTTAAAGCTTAGCCAAGTGGTTCACTTTGAGTTTGGGATTTTCACTTTAAACCATCTCTTTGTAATAAGCGATTTGCACATGAATGTGTTAGAGATTTTTACATTGGATTCTCTGGTTCTTCTCCAAGTTTACAAAATTTTAATGATTTCTAACCCTTTGTGGATGTATTGCAGATTTAAGAGTCCATTCTCATTAAGTATTTATTCAGAGTTTTGAAGAAAACCAGGATAAATACTCAGGCCAAGTAATTATTATTATCTCTATTCAGTTTGGAATATTCATATGAGTCTTTAATACATGTGCAGATAAACTAAAATATTATTTGATTTCAAAATATGACTAGAATTCTTATAAAAAGTGTGAGTATTGATATTTTTGCATGAGAATCAATACTTTACAATACCCCAATCAGTACTGGTACGTCGATATTTGGTATTGATCCACCCCATCACTGGAGTGCACTTTCCAGTCATTTCCTTCCTCTTTTAAATGATCCAAGAGTCAAGAAACCCCCCCCTCTTTGCCAACCGCAACCTATTCTCCGTTGTCTACACAAAACGACACCATGCCAACCGCTATACAGCACGCATTACAATCGCTTAACCATCACCGTGGGCTTTTGTTTTATCCTAGCACTTCAAAGCCCCACACTCGCGGCAGGTAGATCAGTTTTAATCAGCGGTGAGCCAGAGCAGCTTGTTGCAGTGTGGAGCCTCGGGCAAAGCACAACCATAGCTCCGCACACACTTACACCGGGCATACACCGCCGCGGGGAGGATGCAACTGGACATCGCCCTTAACCTGGCCCGCTGCGTTTCAACAACTCCTCCTTTTCTACTCGCGCACCGGCAAGCCCCCACCTGATTTACATAGGCCACAGACCCAGCACGGGGCGAACAATACCGGCATGCAAATGGAGGTCACCTGTCTGGCGTTTGTAACCAAAACATAGGATGCGAGTGTGCTTGAGGGAGATCAGGAAACCAATATGGAAATGCGGTTGTTCGCCTCCGGGCTCATTTGTGTATCCGACAATGTGTAGCTGCTGCCTGAACACCTTTTGAAAAGCCACAACAGGCCTTAATTGAAAGTTGAAAGCTCCCAGGAACCGAGCCCCCTTCCTATTTTATAAGGCCTCATGTAGAATTAAGCAATTTAGCGCCATTATCTGCACCTCTGTGTATTTCCTTTAATTGTGCCACTCATTACCACTTGTGTTTTGAAGGCAACAAACTCCCCCGTGAGCTCGCGCTTGATTTTATCTGTGAAACAGTTGCAGCAGCCAGTCACTCGCTGAACTCGCCAAGGTAATTACTTGATAAGAGGTTCCACCGGAGCTCTAATGTGTTTGGTCATCCCCCTGCCTTACAAAAGGAGGTGTGCCTGCAGCAGTGGCTTCATAGATTTGAAACGGAACATGCTTTTTTTTTTTTTTTTTGCTCCCTCCTGATAACACTCGACTCTGAAACAACAAAACAGAATTGTAGTTGAAAGTGGAAAATCAGTGTGGAAATCTTTTAGTGATGATTTGATAATGCACAATGAGCTAGCTTGTTTATAGCAACATTATTATTATTAGCATTTGTCCTTTGCATGGTGCTGTTATACCCCCGACTGTGGCTAATTTTATCACAATTGTTTTGGATCTATTAGAGCGAATTCAATCTGGGACTGCTCCAGCTCTTTTCTTTGTATTATGTTCCAAAAGCAAAATGTAAGGAGTAAGCGCGCTCAGTAATACTCACGAAATTGCACCGGCCAGCGTTTTGAGCTGTAATTTGGTTTGGCGATTTGAATGTGTTGTGTTGGAAGGCAATGACTAATCTAGGGATTAGACTTACCTGATTCACTGCACGCATGGTTATAGAAAGAATGAGAGAAGTCAGGGAGGATTAACTAAAGGTATATGGGCTGTATAGGTACCGCAGAACAATGCAAAACAATGACAGGGCTGCAGACTTAATCAGACTGAGTCGCGATTTAAGTTAGCACGAGTATCAAACCGCAAAAGCTGCAGTATACAAAATATCCTGTCTTCTTATAGAACAGTGTTGTTGTATCTGTAGATTACACAGTTACAAACACGCTCGGAAATTCATGGGATTCTTGGAATTGTTTCTTATGTCATATTTCAGTTTCTTCTCAAAGTTGAACGCTCCTGCAGTTGTTTACAATGTGCTCTCTGAACTGAATCCTACTTTTTGGACATATAACACAAATCTAATCTCAGTTCCAACACTTTAAACCATTGGTGTCCAAACCATGGCCCGGGGTCCAAATGCGGCCCTCAGACCAGTTTTTATTGGCCCTCAGACCTCCTGCTGAACCAGCCCAATTGATTATAAGAAGTACTTTTAACAGCAAATTAAACTATTTCTACCACTATATCCTCAAACATCACATTGCATCGTGATACAGACCTAAAATGAATATGTTTGAAGCCTTATTAATGCACAGCGGCTCTGTCAAAGCTGTGTATAAAGCACTGCACTGCACCGGTCTGTGGTCCTCTGCTTCGAACATGTTTTGAGATGTGGCCCTCGATAAAAAAAAGTTTGGACACCTCTGCTTTAAACAAAACAAAAATCCCCAATTCGATTTAAAACTGCAGCCCTGCAATGACATTATACTAAATAATTTTGGATTCGATGTGAGTCACATTTGGAGTTTGCATAACATAACAAGAATGCATTTTTACCATTTTTGAGAACCCACACATCTCAAAAAGGTTAGCAGCAGGGCAGTACAAGCAGTTAAAATCGTATATTCCTGGCACTTATAGATTTAGAAGCTATAAAAGAGGAACGGTGACTTCAGATTCCAACCAACTAACCAAAACGCCAAACGAAACACCAGATACCAGCCGCTGTCTCCATCCTACCTCACATACCTTAACACGTCGCATTCCCTTACTCGGGAGCAAACGTAACTGATTGAAAGAGCAAAAATCTCATCTGCTACATTTGTAATAATAAAATTCCGAAAGGGAGTGGAAAAAACGCAAGAGGGAGGGGTAAAGGAACGAACACGCCGGTGAGTTTAAGCTACACGCCACCTTGATTGCTCTCCACGCCGCTGATTGTAAGTGGCAGTGTCGAGGATGCCACCTTATTCTCGCCGCTTCTTTCAATTTAACGTCATTGAAAGTGGAATTGCATTTCATACCCTCGCAGCGATCGCATTAGATCCAGCTTCGCGAAAATAAAGCGCCGTTCATATTCGCGATCTTGCCTGTCTTGTGACACTATCAATCATGGTGCCACATAACTCAGATTTGCATTATCGTCGTTAAAGAACTACGTATTACGCAGGATTGACGATTTTGACCTTGTTCTGTTGTTGTCCGCTCTTCAAAAACATACCCGGTGTTGTATTTTGTTTCAAGTTTGTTTCAGTACTCCAATAATCTAAATCATCATCTCTGAGCACTCAAAAATGTTCCGTTCGCATTTTTGCCCATTTAGTTTCTTCAGAAATAAAACTAAATGTTGTTTTTAAGCCCATAAACCATTACCGGACTCAAATTGTTTTCACAATGAACACACGGCTCTATTAGCATGGCGAGATAAGGACTTAATTAGTTGACTTTCTAATTGTCGTTCCCTTTCATGACAGCAGAGGGAGCTCCAATGCCTAAATGCCTCATTGTACATGGAGGTGAAGTTTACAAAGTACATTTTCGAGGACGTAGACATAGAAATACTGAAATACCTATCCCAAGGTGACCAAAAGCATGTATATAAAGGAAATTAAAGCCACGAAAATGCATGCTATGTGTTCTTTAAGCGGGAGTTTCCATCGGCGTATTGACTTTTACAAGAGATTTATGGTATGCTATGGTAGCTTTGTAGTTTTCTCTGTTGCTGTCTGTTGGTATTGACTGGAGATGCTAGGACCAGCTAACTGCGTACATTGCTTAGCTCTAGCTTGGCGCTGCCCTGGGGAATAGTCCACACAGCCGACAAGTTGGATCACAACATGGATCAAACACGACGACGGGCTGTTTGTGAGACTAATGGGCTAGACAATAGTGTTGTGTTTACTGCACTGTAGCCCATCAAAATTGCAAAGAAAGTGTGGCAGGAAGGGAACCCTAAGAGTCTCAGTTTTATTGTTGTTTTGTTGCAAAGGTTATGGGTCATTTGTTGCCTTGATGTGATTCAAACAGGTGCCAGAATGCTTGCGGTGATATTGCTTGTTATTTTGTGCATATGGAAAGCTACATTTTTACATTTGAGCATTTAGAGAGCGTTCATTTTAGTAAGTTTGTAAAGGAAAATTGTCAAAATGATAAAAAAAAAAAACAACCCACATAATCCATACCAAAACTAGTATTGAAGCCACATACACATCTGAGCAGGTATTGATACTAAAAAGTCACCTTCACAGGGCAAATAAATATTTCCTGAATAGCTATAGAATGATATTGAGTTGTGAACAAGTACAAATACACATAGACAACTAGTATATGCCCATATATGGAACCCCTGGACCACTAGGGATTACGCAGATATAAGGCCAGATGGTGATATAAAACAAAAGTACTGTAATTTAATGTTGAAAATCACATTCTATTGCCTAAAGAAAGTATTTGTAAGCCATATTGAGTTTTCCTTGGTATCGAAATCGAGTCGCAGTAGTATAAATAGTATTTGATCTTAGAGTTGTTTTATTTTACTTCATTCCGATACCTTGGTTTGCTTTGTATGTTATTCAGATTGTATTAGTTAGTTGGGTGGAACCTTTCCTTCTCAGTCATAACCCGCAGATGGTGAGCCACTTCAGTACCAAACCTGTCTTGGGGCAGACTCCCAGACATGTGGCTGCCATTCTGTGCCTATGGCCTCACGAACGCCACCACGTCATAACACATTCTCACAGGCTTTAGGATCTTTTTTTTTAAGCAACGTGATACTTGATTTATGTGAAGAAAAACAAAATCAAATAACTTTTTTTTTTTCCCTCTGGGTCTCAGGAGAATAAGAACAATTATAATTTGTTCCTGTGTGGGCCTACATGTACTTGATTAACAGTGTTTTCAAATCGCAGTACTTCAACTTGAGTACCAACCCTCGAGTACCTTTTGCCACGGTGTATATACTGTAAGTGCCTGCTTGTTACCGCTGAGAAAACATACAATGAATCAGATGAATAGCCCGCTGTCAGCGCACGGGCCCACGGTGTCAAGGAAACTGTCGCCGGGGTAGGTGGCCTATCGTCAAGGGGCGACCATTTACACCCTGTCCCGTGTCCGACGCATTGCCAAACCTGGTCTTAACGGTTAAAGAATAAAAATAAAGCAAACGGTTCATAATTTAGCTTTATGCGTGCCACCTTTTCTCGCTCTCGCAGTCAACTGGAAAGCCCCTTAGCTCAAAGTCAGCTTGTTTATTAAGCGAAGATGACAGGTGGCGAAAAAAGACACTTGGGCTGACATGTTGTATTACGGGGGGATTGAGGGAGAGGCTAAGATGACGGGGTCAGTGGGCGCCCTCACAATGGTGTTGACAAGAGAGAAGTTAGCCGTAATTGGAGCATGTTTAATAGGAGCAACCTTCACCCCGAGTTCACGTTCACATTGATTCCTTAAAGGCCTGACAGATATAGGCACTTGGTCCATATCCTCAGCCATATCCCCCACTCCTCTTTTCACTTTTCCAGACCTCCTGCTTTCATACGGAGAAAGCACTTAAATATTAAGATGCACAGGGCTCTCTCGACTGCTTAAGACACATTAGTATTGTCCGGGATAAATAATGCATCCGCTGCTTTTTGCTCCCATTGTCGACGCGAGCCGCTTGAACAAGGAGGTAATGGTTCCGACAAATGGTGCAAATTGATTGGCGAGATCGGCGATGATTAAAGTTTAAAGATGTTTTTGGTGAGATTTTTACGTAGCGGTGCCGGATGGTTTTCTATTATGCCCAAGAAGAAACTGTGGACCAATTATTGAATATATTAAACAGGTTTAGTGTAACAAGCTCGATTTACAAATAGTATAAGGCGATTTTGTTTGTCTATTTGAATTTTATTGTTTAAATTGTTAACCTTGATTGTGGATATTAGCAGCAATAGCTCTAGTTGTAAGTACTACTAAAAAAAAAAAAATGAAACGACACTCTCTTTGCACATCGATTCTAAGAAGTAGTTGACCGGCTGAGCGTTGCTAAGCATTCTACGATAAAAGTTAAAAGTGCAACCTTGAATCCATTACCACTGCGCGAACGATAGCCTGAAATTTTCCAGTTTTGCCCTTTGTGCCCTTTTAGTCATGTCATGTTATTTTCCTCATTTACTTTGGCCTCTAGATGGTCCTCACGTTACAAATGGTGTAAGGCTATAGGTGCTATTAGCAGAGTGAAGTATTCTTTAAGTAAGTCCTAATGGATTTAAGTTGACATGTGGGGGGGGGGTAGGAATAGGACAGCTTGACTCGCTTCTATTAGCCCTGTTTTGGTGCCGGCTCTCACCAGGTGCCCCCTTCCGTTTCACCCCAGATGAGATTATGTGTGTATGAAACAGGAGGTAGAGCACGCAGCAACCATCCATCAAAGCCTGGGGGGGGGACCTGTTTGAAAGTTTTTGCAGCGCAGTGGCATGTATGTATGTGTATGTGTGTGTGTGTGTGTGATATAGTAGTGAGGGGGCGTACGGTCTGAACAGGGTGGGGGGCTCGCGGTTCAGCCTCTCCATCTTGCAACACGCCAGGCACACGCGTGGTGACTGCTGACATGCTTGAGAGAGTTTCCAATATTCTCCATTTGCGCGGACCCCACTGTGGATGCCAGTTCATTATATTTGTATTATTGCTAAAACGTCTCCATGCAGCGGCACGGGCCCGGAGGCTAAAGAAATGCATTATTGTCACAGGTTAAAATGTAATAAATGGTACAGCCTTGACACCTCCCTCTCTGCCCTTAAGCTAAACGTTTTAGCCGATTTCAGGTGTTTATTTATTGTTTATTGGAGACGGCTGTAAGTAAGAGTGTGTATTTTAAACATACTGTAGTACATGTGGGGGATATATTGAAAAATGGATAATAATTGCAGTTTTGGAGATGAGCAAAATTAGAATATGGACTATGCCGTCAGTTTTGTGTCACACTTAACCCTCGACCATGACATTTACAGGCACATTAAAGGTCCTGTATTATGCTAGTTTCTGATCTATGCTACAATGTCGTTTCCTCATTACAAACATACCTGGAGTTGTGTTTTGTTTCATTCACGTCTTCTCTCAAACAGAAAACGCTCTGTTCCACCTTGTGATGTCATGTTGTAATACTAGACCCACACTAGACTGTCTTTTTAAACTTCGCTAGAATAATTTGCTCGATTTCAGTCCTGGAGTTGCCAATCTCTATAGAACAAAAGGTAAAAGGTAGCTGAAAATGACCACTTCATGACATCACAAGGTGGAACAGAACATTTTTAGCTATGGAGATGCAGACAGACTGATGATAAAGGGTCACTCAAACATGTGCGAATAGGAACAAAACACAACTCCAGGCATGTTTTTGAGGATGTAACAGCATTGTAACATGACTTAAAGCTCACACGAGTTAATTTTGCGTAATACAGGACTCAAGTTATTCAATTTTTCCTACATAGAAGATATACAAAAGTACGTGTGGATCTGGATGTCCTTTAAACTTTTGTTACTGAGTCAAATATCTTATAATGCTACTTAATTTAATAATACTAAGAACGTTGACTTTGTCGTGAATATATTACATTATTGACAAAGAGTAGTGAGCCACAATGAGCAATGCAAAAACAGCATTTCATTTTGCCATAGGCGAGCTCTTCATTGACTTTTGCAGTAACTCAAAGCGCATATTCCAATAGGGTTCAACCTCGGCCATGCTCATAGGGGCTTATGTGCAGAAAGGTAGAAATATTCATTAGAGATGGGGCAGGACGAGCACACATATCGATGAGGCCTTACCTGGCAGAGAGCAGGCTATTAGCTGCAGCCCGATAAATCTTGTCAGGGACTAGAAGAGTCTGCAGAAGAATGAAGGTCACGGGGCAGCCGGAGTTACGAGCCGCCACACAAGCTAGCTGCTATCGCATCGGCACGAGTATGGAGACCGGCCAAGACTTTTTTTTTTTTCTCATGCAAATTTTTCATTTTGAATAAGAGACATTTTCCTATGATTAGAACTTGTACTGCAGCTGATGTCTTAGTTAAGGTATAATTTCACAAAAACTACTCTGTCTAGGACTGCCATTTAGTAATAATATCAGCCTGTTACACAATACCAAATGCCTTATTCAGCTTTGATTTATTGTATTGCTTGCTTGTTGGCACATTTGCATTCAGAAGCTTATATCAATAGTCTATTGATGCTGCAGTCTTAAAAATCCATTCCAATTTTACAGTGTTTTTCCTTATGGGTTTTTATACTCATAGAGGTCAAAGCATTCGCCCTTTTTCATGGAGAAAGTATCATATTAATTTACGTGTCAGTGTTGCATAGATTTTGTGCCTGATGCCCTTTCCGTCAGTGGGTTTATCTGGGTTTGGGACTGGCGGTTGCTCCATAAAAGTAAGGTTTTGTCCATGTTATTGTTGCTGTAAGTGAATTTTTAAGTAACTTTTGGTGATGACTTTCAATTCCCGTGCAAAAACCATGTCGGATTTTCAAATATGCTGTATTTTAAACTTTCCAAGTCCAAATGTATATTTAGTTGCATAGCCGCAGCTTATGCACTTAAAATGGACTGCCGTGTACTGCAGCCCCGCTCCACTCATCATACCTATAGACTTGGCCTTTTAGCAACTGCAAAATAAAGTGCTGGCGACTGTAAAGCCAGCTTTACTCAGACAAATTCTTCTGCGGATTGAGTAGCTCCAGACATTTAATATGGTTGCAGCTATTGATTTGCGGCACCTTGCCCTATAGCTTGTTTATTATCTAGCTTTGGTTTCACCTTTTACTCCTTTTCTCACTGCATCTGTGGAGGAGCAGTACATCTTATCCCTCCATCTTTTTTTTTTTTTTCCTTTTGGCGTTCTTAGTAACCGCTACATGTAGTCAATCAAACTGGCCAACATAAAAGAACAGAAATGTCCATTTTGCTCACTACACCAGCGAATACTTGCATTTTGGGAGCTGACTTTGCGATTACAGCGGTCTAAGAAATGCACGGATATAATCAAGAAGGGAGGGTAACAAAGGCCGGTATGGTTGACATGGTTCATTTACTCTGAGTTGTTCCGATGCAACGCTTGGGACACAATAGCCAATTGTAAATTACAGAGTGGAGTCAGTGGCGAGAAGTGCCTTGGGGGGGGAGGGAAAGCGAGGAGCCCATGGAGAGCCCGGCCAGAAATAAGGACTGTGTTGTTACATTTGTTGCTGTTTGGTTGTTGGGCCTGATGAGGTCTGGGAGTCTGGAGCGGCAAGGATATCAATCACACTGACATGTCTGGGGGCGGGAAAATGATTAGAATAATGATAAACAAAAGCATTTAAACACACCGGGAATCCATATTTTACTCAGCTCAAAGCTAGACAAGCAAGACATTAAGGCATTAATATCAGATGTGTGAGAATATATTTACTTAATTGTTTAGGTACTTATTTAAATCTCAGTATTATGGCTCGTTAGAGAAAAAGGCAACTTGAGGACAACTTGCGGAATTTGCAGAACTCAAATTTCAGATCTTAGCGATGAAGTCGGTGATGCAACAAAGGGGGAGGATGACGGATTGTTAGGGAACTTTTCTTTTCCTGAAGCTGCTGGTTCTACTTTCAATGCCGTAGCTGACGTGACAGGATAATGGAGTCTTTAAAGCTGATTGGCTGAGTGACAGAGGTAGAAGGCCATGATTGGGTGAAGGCAAAAGACAGAAGCTGACATTAGGCTTGATGAGGCATTGTTATAGATCACCAATGGATATGTTTAAAAGTGCATTATATAACTTTTCTGCTGAAGAGTCTGCAATCAGTCTGTCTCCGCGGATATATCATGGTTTCATCTGGTCCACGGTATTGCAATAAACATTTCTATCCTCACGAAGGCAAGAAAGTGATGCCACTCAGCCAAGTCATAAGTCATCAGTCAACTGTGGAGTGGCAATCTCCCTTATCGTAAGAACACATGATCGTCAAGGTATTTTTGACAGACTGATGCTACTGCCATCAGTCTGCCAGAAATCTTGGTGTTGTTTTAGATGGTTCTTTCAAATTTGACCAACAGATCAGCCAGATAGTCAAATCAGGCTTTTACCAACTGCGTTTTCCTGACCTTAAGACCTGGAGCGTGTCTTTCATGCCTTCATCACCTGCAGATTAGACCACTGTAACTCCTTGCACTGTTAGTCCAAAATGCTGCGGTGGGCATGCTCATGGGCACCAGGAAATACAAGCACATTTCTCTCGTGTTGGCCTCTCTGCGCTGGCTCCCTGTCAGCTTCAGGATTGACTTTAAGATTCTGATGATGGTTTTTTAAATGTCTCCATGGGTTGGCCGCTCTCTATTTCTCTGAGCGTCTTTCTGTCCATGTTCCCAGTAGAACTTCGAGATCAGCAGACCAGATGATTTTGGATGTTCCAAGATCCCAGCTAAAAACTAGAGGGAATCGAGCTTTTGCTGTAGCTGGTCCCAGACTCTGGAACAATCTTCATCTGTGTATTAGAACAGCCCAATCTTAAAATATTTTAACATAAGCTTGAATTGTACTGTTTTTGCATGTTTTGATTAATTAGATTGCACTTTATTTTGCCTTTATACAGCACTTAAGGCAGCTGTGGTTGTTTTTAAATGTGCTTTTTGCATTGACTTGACTACGGTGGGACATTCCAGGCAGAGCGATGACATCTCCATTGAGAAAAGCTACATATTGCACCACTGGAAAGAAAGAAATTATTAGTCCAAGCTATAAACTTCTAAATTCATAATACTTACTATACAATGCATAATAACTTCACTCTGAACATCACAGTTAAATGCGTGTAATGATTCATTTGTAACAGACGCCAGTGGTCTCAATGGGAATATGACAGGCGCTCTTTGAAGTGGTCACATCATGGAAGCTCCTTAGAAAGCTCCGCCATAGACACAGCAGAGCTAGTTCCTGTATAATTACCATCGGAATCCACTGCAAATGTTTGAGTAGCGCGGATTACTTTCCCCCCTGTGAAGCCAATTGGCGGCCCGTCGTTTGATGTCAACTCAAATGTGCTTAACATACAAAGCGCCCTCTTCCCCATCCCTCCACGTACTTCGTTCTTCCACATTTGAAAGATTTACATCGTGTGCGTTCCTTCTTTTTTGAATCGCTCTGAATAAGCTTTTCTTTTCAGGTCAGGCAGCCCTCTCCATCTCCGTGAATTGGGGACATGACATGACGATTGGCGACCTTGTAATTTATGTTTAAGTTGCCGGCGTTATCTGTCCCAGCGTGTGTGTGTTTGAACAGCGAGGCGCACTCGGGTTGCCGTTCAAACCGTATGCCGCGTGTTTGCTTAGGAATCCTTGGTGGGCTAGATGTAGTTACTATGGCAATGTACCTCCCCCCTATCCCAATGCAAGCGCTCCCATGGGCTTATGTTCTAAAAGGCTTTCTGTCGCTCTCTCGTTGCTTGTAATTTGGACATGTTACTGCCAAAAGTAAATCTCCCGAGTCTATCTTCAGAAAGTCACCGTTTTTTAACACTGCTGGCCTTTAGTTTTGGGATGAGGCGTGGGAATCCTTGTTCACCTAAACTCTTTTGATAACGCCACCTGGCCTAGTGGGGTGCATTTCAAACATCTCTCTCTACGCTCTGTTGGCAGCTTTTTTCCTTTTCTTTTGGACTCATCCCGTCAGTGTGGCAAGGCCCCCGCGGGGAACCGTAATTTACGCCGCTTCGCACTTTGAGTTCTTGATTCATGAGATCAAATGAGACAGTTAAAGAACATCGACGTTAGCACAATAGTTTGCTCTTTAACTCAAGGCTGGCGAGTTGGCACAGTCTAAGGTGCGGTTTAGTGAGTGGCAACTTAACTAATGATGAAAAGAAGAGGACAAAGTAACAAAAAAGGAGTTATTCTTTTGGGGTTTTGTGAGCTATTGCGAAAGGTCAATATTCAATTTTCCAAATAGTGCTTTTACTGTGTTAGTCATCAGTTTTATTGGTTTTGCAATGGAATAGAATTGATGAAAAACTTTTCGAGTACATATTTCGTGCTGTGGCCTTCCAAAATGGGTGAATGGCAGCAAAAATAGAACTGCGCTATGTAACTTTTTTGATGGAGGATCTGCCATCTGCTTGTTCCCATGGAGATGTCATTCATTTACCTTAAAATAGTCCACAGTATGGCATTAAATGTATCTCTACTAGACACAATGAAGCCACTGGGCTAACTTACAGGTCTGTCCACTGGAGAGTCAACCCCTCTCAGTGTAAGAATGCAAAAAAAACCCCAAAAAGTTATGTAAAATACAATTAAATAACTAAGAAACTATCTGTAACATTGCCATAATAGAAGCCAACTCAACAAAAGTCATAATACCATCATTCTACCTCGCCTTTTAAATGCATTCAGCCCGTCTTTTACACTGAGAATATGTCCGAACAAAACATTTGAAAAGATTTGAGTCACATGACGACTCCGTACACAAGAAAGACAAGCCTTACAAGGTCAGGTCTATTATTGATGCGATGTGCCGAGCAGGAATGTACTATTTTCAAACACTATCCCTCAGTATCAAATAGCCATGAGTCTTAACGACACATGAAACAACTCTTGTATATTTCATCCCATATCTGACGAGCCGGAGGAGAAAAAATGAAGAACGATAAAACATCCACATATCAATGGCCCCATTCAGCTAGATTAAAGATACATAGACATCAATAGAGAGTGAATGAGTGTAGTTTAATGGAATAAGGCCAATGGAGTATTCGTGTGTTAGGATAAAATTGGAGTTTGAATAAGCACTCCGAAGTTGCATCAAAATAAAATAGTTATTAGTATTTAGCACACCTATACACTTAAACCTGTGATTCCGGCACAGTACTGCAACTATTAGAGGGTTAAATGTCTTGCCCAAGGGCAGATCGACAGCATTCATTTGTGGGTGCTAGATGGGATTTGAACCGCTAACCTTCGCATCCGTGGACAAACACTCTACCAACTGAGCTACTGTTGCCCCATTACTACAAAGAAATCTATTATAATAAGACAGTGATATGTTCTCCTACAAGTACTACTCCTCTTACTATTACTCCCATAAATACAGTTTCTACAACATCTGTAACTCTGGGCGCTAGTAACATATCTACTGCCCAGGACAAAAAATACTTCTGCCACTCTGCTTTTTCTACTTCATCTACTACTACTCCTACTACTGCAATTCTGCCTTTTTCTACTTAATCTACTACTACTACTGCAACTCTGCTTTTTCTACTTCATCTACTACTACTGCTACTACTACAACTCTGCTTTTTCTACTTCATCTACTACTACTCCTACTACTTCTACTAAGGCAACTCTGCCTTTTCTACATCATCTACTACTACTACTGCAACTCTGCTTTTTCTACTTCATGTACTACTACTACTTCAACTCTGCTTTTTCTGCTTCACGTACTACTACTACTTCAACTCTGTTTTTTCTACTTTATCTACTACTACTACTGCTGCTGCTGCTGCTACTACTACTGCAGCTCTGTTTTTTCTACTTTATCTACTACTAATACTGCTACTACTGCCACTCTGCTTTTTTCTACTTTATCTACTACTACTACTACTACTGCCACTCTGCTTTTTTCTATTTTATCTAGTATTACAACTCTGCTTTATCTACTAATACTACTACTACAACTGCAACTTTGCCTTTTGTACTTAATCTCCTACTGCAACTCTGTTTTTTCTACTTTATCTACTACTACTAGCCAAATATTTCACCATTCAGGTCAGATATAACTCCCCACCTCTGACTGCGACGTTGTTTTTGCAGGTATGCTTCTAATTATAACCGCGCTGATTGACTAGAATGTGGACTATGAGGTGCGCGTACTCAGAAGTATGTGTCACGAGCGCTATAGCGGAGAGCGTCTGCCCTTCACTGTAATGACTGTTGGCACGGCACGGCCTAATGAAGTGCAACTCCACATATGTGACAAACCGGGTGTGTATGTGCGACCCGGGCTGGATGCAGAGGAGCCGAGGACGATGCTGCCCGCGGTGTTTTTTGCGCATGTTGCCGACTTAATTAACACAAACTATGTCATGATCAGCAGCGACCTCTTTGCGCCGCCATTTTGCCAGAGCTGAAACTTCCCTCCTATATTTAAACTTGAACACACGGAGATAGCGAGTAATTATGGGTAACTGTTAATGCTAAATCAGCCCTAGCTAAAGTTATGGGTGGTTGGCTAACGCTGAAGAAAAGGGAAGTGCTAATTAATGGTTTGTCGAGCTGGCACTAAGTGGATTTATGGAGTGACGGCGTAAATGACAAGGTGTTTTTGAACTGAGAAGTTGGTGCGGATTTAGAAACAAGTCAGTGTTGAAGTGGATATAGCCAGTGGTGGGTGAAGTTTTGTTGCTTAAGTAAAAGTAAAAAGTTACTTAAGTAAAAGTATCACAAGAAAAAAAAAATAAAATAATAATAATAATAAAATAAAATAATACTAATAAATAATAATAATACACTTAAGTAAAAGTAAAAAGTTACTCAAGTAAAAGTATCACAAGAAAAAAAAAAAAAATAATAATAATACACCTAAGTAAAAGTAAAAGGTTACTCAAGTAAAAGTATCAAATGAAAAAAAAACAAAAAAAAAACACTTAAGTAAAAGTATTTAAGTACCTGTTTAGAAGTAAAAGTATTTCACATGTGTTGTTAAATGTAGGGATATTGACAAAAATAAATAAATTAATGAATTAAAAAAAAAATTAAAGTATACATTTTGGTCAGCAGCTGCAATACAAATTCATTTTTTAGTTTTTCTCCTGAATTTTGTGTATTTATTTTTACCTAAAGCCGAACCTTGAACACTTTAGTCAGGATGTCACCACAAACATGCTAAAAATAACCCCTCAGTTCACATGAAAAGTACTTTTTACGTGTCAGTCCAGTTTAAAAATGTAGTGGAGTAGAAAGTACAGATACCTGCTCTAAAATGCAGTGAAGTAAAAGTAAAAAAAAACTACTTGTATTTCATTACCTTCCACCACTGGATATTTCAAATGTAATGTAATAGAGACAAAAAGAGATAGTGGATTTTCTGTTTCAGGCATAAATCCTATACACATTTGATTAAATATTTGTTTGTAAGTCAGTTTGTTTTGAGCCACAATGAGTCTACAGGCACATTTCACAACTTGTAGAGACCTGAGCTCAATGTTACCCTCACAGTAAAGCGAACAACAACTGCACTCAATGGGTCCTCCTTATTTTAGGGAGTTACTGCAGCCTTATACTCCACCCAGAGCCCTGAGATCAGCTGACCGGCTTTTCTGTGGCGGCGCCCAAACTATGGAACAACCTCCCTCTGCCCGTCAGATCCTCTCTGTCTTTAACGCAGTTTAAGACTCGATTCAAACAGGTCCTGGTCCAAATTTTGCTCAAGTATAATGACAAAAACGTGTACAGCCACTATAAGCCGTATCTCAAAAAACTATGCAAATGACTTGTTAATGACCTATCGTGATGGAGTAAGATTATTAGATATCAGCAGGATTACTTTTAATTAGTTTTGCCTCTTGGACGCCTCCCTGGGACTATGTCTCTTGGGTGGCCTGGGAATACCTTGGGGTCCCACCAGAGAAGCTCTAGGACATGTCTGGGATGAGGGAAGTCTGCGAGTCCCTGCTTAGACTGCTACCCCTGTGACCTGGTCCCAGATAAGCGGAAGAAAATGGATGCATGTTTTGGTAATAGTACTTTAGTATAGTAATTGGATTGTAAGTAAGAGCCAGACCAGGCATGCCCAAACTGTGGCCCGGGGGCCAAACGCGGCCCTCAGACCAATTTTTCTTGGCCCTCACGGTTCCAGGTAAATTGGCCCATATTGCCTTAAACAGTACTTTTTATTGTACATTTCTGAAAATCTACTTTAAGAAGCCCATATCAAATATTTAATGTGTCCCTCTGAGGATGTAAGCATGAATAAAGGTCGAGTAATTCAGTCTAACTTCTAATAATAACACAGATTTGAAGTACTCACTGTATTGGCGACCAGTCTATGGCCCTTAATCAGCCCTCAGCTTTGTCCATGTTTTATATGTGGCCCTTAATGAGAAAAGTTTGGACACCCCTGAGCTGAACTTTTCATTATGTCGGCACTCATACCCTCCCTTCGCATTGACATCCACTATACTTTTCATAGTAAAAAAATGTATATTTATAAAACTACATATAGCTAAAGTAGTGTTTGCTTAAGCTGCAGTGTGTCGAAAAGGTTAAGGTGCAATTTGGCTCAAAATATCATTGTGGAAAGTATATTCTTCCTCTAAGGTAACCTCTCCCTGCTATATTGTAAACCGTCTCCAAAAAGCCACGGAGAAAATTACAGTTTGGTTGCACTGTTGTGTCTGGGTACCTTTCTGAAAAAACATGGGAATTGCAGTTGCAGTAGTAAATTTTACCTGTCTATAAATAGCCTCTAGCTGTGAAAAGGGTGTGTGACAAAAAAAAAAAAAAAAAAGTATAAGTGATGAAACAATGCGCGCAAGCATGTCTCCCAGTGTATAGCCGTAGACGCCGACAGTTATTCATACATGACGACTCAAGAGTGTGGCCTGGGGGGGGGAAGGGGTAAGTGATGCATTGTGGGTAGAGAAATTGACGACCCTGCCTCACGTGTTTACAATAGTACAATGACAACGACAATAGTGAGGCGGAGGTAGGCCTTCGTAGAGCAGAAAAGAAGTGACAGATTTGAGAAATTGGCGTGTATGTAGTTGGCTGGAAGGCTTCCTTGGGGCTCGGGGTACCTTTTGGAATCATTGTGTCTGTGAATGCAGAGGAGTGTGAATGAAAAATAGCTGTGTGATCCTGCCATGTTGCTTTTCGACAACGGCGCTTCGCTCGCTTGTCTCTTACTGCTAACTGTCATCCTCTTCATCATTTGGCCTTTATAGACTGGATATTTTGCTATCTGTTTTTGCAGCAACACAATACCGGGACAAAAAAACACAATCCCTAGTTCTGGCGGTAACAGTTTTCTGCTAAAAGAAATACAAATACACTGACATCTAATAAAAATGAGCCTAGATAATAGTAATCTTATAACGATTAAAGCTAATATAACTTAAATACCGGCTCTGTCAAATCAAATTTTATGTTTCACAAGATGTTTTTTAATTATTTTTCCCGACTATACCTGCAGTGTCTTGCCTTAACATGCTGCCCGCTACTCCGAGCAAAAATTCTCACACTTTCTCTCCTTCCTTCCTCCCCCCCTCCCTCTCCTCTTTTAGTTATTTAAGGCTTAGATTCCATAAAACCCGCCTTAGGTCTGTTTGCCTTTGTTACTCTCCCCCGAAACAGCATTTGCTAGCGCTTGATCCGTGTTAGCCACTGGCCGTACGATGGGGGTTTTGACACTTTCAGTAGCGTCTTAGGCCCAGGTGGAGCCCCGTTGGTTGGGTTTAAGCTGTCTCTTGGTGGGGAAGTCTGGAAGACATTCTCGAGAAACCTGTCCCTGCTTATTTTCGCCAGCAGAGGAAACTGTTAGCGCCTCACCCTGCAGACCTGTGAACTGTTTACAGCTAATAGAAGTGCGAGGACTGCACACCGGGGCTGGCTGCACAAAAGAACAAAATGCCAAGGATTTTATCTTTTGTCAGAGCAAAGGAAGGGTGGCTAAGGAGTTGTAGCCTTGGTGAATCTCAGTGTATAATTGCTGAGGAATCTGAATGTGCAAAGGTCATGTTTTGGGGTCATTTGAGGTTATTCAGATAGAACATGTAAACATCTTTTGGCTTTGTCTTATGACTGTAGCACAAGGTTGCTCTGTTTCATAGGTGAGTAATATAATATCACGAGTGCATTTCAGGTTGTTAATATAATACAATATTATCTGGAAATATTCTGTCCTTTTTCTATTCTATGTAATATCTCCTCTGTAATGTATTGAACAGCTTAAAACACCATGCGCAATCCTTGTATTTTAATTTCAGCGTCAAACTCTATTCATAAAGCATTTCACCCTAAGTTCTTTACATAGACAAACTGTTTTTTTCTGTTATTCTACCAAATACCCTCCGCCCCAAATAAAGATTACCTTGGTGTATTGCTGGATATGCTGCAGAATTGCACATGTCCGTATAGTAACAGTTATTTCTGTCTCTCTGGAGGACTTAGCCCACTGCTCTGCCACAAACAGAAAACAGTCTCAGTGTGATCCCTGTGCACAACATCTGTCCCAGATTGCTCTCCCCTTCCTAATTAAACCCTGTTTACCTCAGCCTCCTTAATGCACACTACGACTCATTATTAGGCCCAGACTCCTCAAAGCCCTATTTAAATCTTGCTCACTGATGAGGACAGCATTAGCAATCTGCATTTTCCCTTGAGCGCCCCCTGTGTTGGTCCATGTCAGGCCTTTTTGATGCCAGTGTGGTCTCTCTCGCAGTCAAAACCTTTAATTAACACTAGGAAGGCTCCCCGCACTGCCTAAACATTGTTTTGGTAGATCGAATGAAAGGCGGTAAGAGAGAATAAGAATGTAGAACTCGCGGCAATTTCACTCATGCATTTTTAATGTTTATTCAGCTGTTTTTCTAATTAAAACCATGCATCAGACTTAGTCAAAAGCCTGTGAGAAAGAAAGGTCGGCAGTTGGAGAGAAGCAAGATTTATCATGCATATTTTCCCAGGGAATGCCCAGAAGACTTTTTTTTTTTTTTTTTTATGATTCTAAGATTTGGCAAAAAGGTGATTTCATTTCCATTGCTTTTAGCACTACAATAGAGCTTGGGTTTTTTTTTTCAGTTGGACTCCTTTTACAGCAGCCTGATTCAATTAGTCAGAGGTGAGAAGCGCAGAGATGGGGGTCACACTTGCCACTGCAGCCCAAATGGCGATGCTATCCACCGAGACCTAGCATGACGCTAAATTTGGCAGATCCTGGGTCATTGTTTCATCATGGCCCAGATGGCTTTGGGGCTAACTGTGACTATCTATATACATCTGGAATAGACATGTTAATATAGAGGCCACTGCTCATGTGCTTTGCAGGAATAGTCACTGAACTCAGACTGAACTCTTTCTGTAACGTAAATGGTCTTTTAGAGTTAACAGATATCTTTCAAAGTGGAATTTCTGCACTTTTCAAAAACATTATAGGTCTATTTATAAGCTAACTTAAATAAATGCACTCAAGGTATGCCAGTGTAATAGCAGAAGCAGTAGCAGTAGAAGTATTAGTAAGATTCTGTAACAACACACGGCTTTTAAAAGAATGCTTAAATTGCTAAATTACACTGATTTGACCTTGCACTAAAATTGGCGAGTGGAATAAAGTAATTAAAATTGTCCACATCCTTTATCCAAATGCTTAGCACATTTCAGGCATTGAAAGCAAAAATCTCAAATTTCAAGCTCATGTTGGAATTCTGGCACTTTAGAAAATGCAAGGTCATTAGTTAAAAGAAACACTTAGACCATTTTCATAGTAACTGATACGGGATCGGGATCTGTGTGTGTCTCAGCTGTTCATTTTGTGCTAAAGAAAACTTACGCTCCTGTAAAAGGCCAAATTTGCAAACAGCTGCTCAGAATTTCTTGACGAAAAAAGGTCATTTGTATTCCACACGGAGTTCAATACTTCAAACACTCCAATAAATTGTTTTAAGCCCTACGAATCTCTTTGTTTGGACCCCGTGGACTCTGGACCCCCTGCTGTCCAACGCCCTTCGAAACTTTGAAGTCTTAAGCTGATCATCCACACTCATTTGGCCAACTCCAGCTAAACTCCTGTACAGTCTTGAGACACAGCTGGCCCTCCTGGAGATGCTCCTGGTGTGTTTATTCAACCCGGATCTGGAACAAAACTGTGCAAAATGGCCTTTTTTGGATGCTGCTAGTGCATGGAAAGGTCAGGAATGTGTTACGATAAACAAAATAATGGAAAAAAAAGGGACTTCAGAAGAATATAGTAGACTGTATAGCGAGAACAAAGGCACACGACGCGAAGCTTTGTCAGTGCGCATTTAAGGGCTGTCACACGTTTAAAAAAGTTTATATAGTACTTCAAAAGAGGAAAATGAAATAATGAGTGTGACCTGTAAAGTCAAACTCTGGGTTACATCAATCTTGTGAGTCTTAGAAATGTGTTTGGCTTTGGTATAAACTGTGTATCTCAATGCGTTTTTTATCTAATCGACATACATTAGCTTGACAGGGATGGCCGTCTAGACAGGGAGAGACGAGGGAAGCGGGGGGGCGAGGAGCTGCCGGAGAGCCAGGTGCTCTATCTAAACAGCTATTAGTTGCTGTAGATATAGAGCAGCAAGATTAAGTTTAAGTTGTGTATCTTGCCAAAGCAGGGCGATGCGGTTGCGACAGATTGATCATAGCATTGACCCTTGACCCTCAAGACACAAGGGCTTGATCCTCGCTTTTTAATTAAAGAATTACTGTACTGTCCATTAGCTTGACACGAGAGAGGAGCGGAGTCATCGGACAGCAGGTGCTCAATCTAAACAGCGTTATTAAAGATTGGAAGTGGCGCTTGTTTGAGTAACTTTTCAAACATAGACGCCCGCTGTTTATCCCGCATTGATCCGCACGTCGTCCATTACGCCGCGACGGGGAGCATCGGCGGTTGTCGGGAACTGCCATTACAGGAAATCCATACCTAATACCCCACTTGTTATGAATGCTCATTTTAAAACCTCAATAACGGAGGAGCTGCAGCATGGGCACTTACTGTTACTCCTTCAGGGTTAGGTGTGAATAAGTGATTTCGTGGTTGATTATTTTTTTCAATTTATTACGGTGTGTGTTATTTTGATTGTCCAGATTTTTCTACCAAGACAGTGGTAAAAAAATATGAATATTAATAATATTTTTAAAAATGTGGCTCTAGCTTCAGTTGAATCATTTTAATCGGGGATAATATTGCACACCTACAGTATTTTGAGGGTTGGATAACGTAAGACCGGTGCTGTTACAATACTAAAATTTCCAAGTTGAAGTCGATACTATGGAATAGACTCAATACTCAATACCGATTCCGATACCACGATGATAATTCTCTTTATTTAGCCAACAGAATGTCATTTTCAGCATTAAATCGATATACTACTTTGGCCTCTGTCTGTGTAATCCCTGGTGGTCATGCTAGTCTTCATATAGTCTTATGTGGTCTTAAACTAGTTGTGATACAGCTCAAGATCATTCAGCAAAGGTTCATTTCTGTCCTGCGAATGGACACCTGCTCAAATGAGTATCTAGATTCTATACAAGTTCCATCCATCTGATTTACGATACTTTTGACAACCCTACAAGACTTTGGTATGTTACGACACAGCTCGTTTAGGGTCAGGGAAGTAACAAAAAAACAGGATGGAAAATGGTAAAGTAAGAAGTAATTTAATGAACAAGGTTGTAGAAGGTTAACATAAGGAGTCTAAAATACTTAAACAGAAGGTATTTGGGAGGTTTTAAACAAAGAAAAGTTAACTAAGACACAAATTTTACAATAACATAACAAAATCTTGACAAACAAACACAGAGTCAGTATGGACAGTCGAGTCACTACCAATGACATGACAAAGGAGACACACAAAAATGGCATACTGACCACCGAAACCAGCAGCCCTGCAGGTGAGCCACAGGATTGGCCAGGCTGGGAAACCATCCTCCAATCATCATCAAGGGCTCATGCAGCCAGGATTTCAAGTGGAAAGGGGGCGAAACATACTAGGAAAATACAAAGAATGAAGAGAACTTAAGGCCTAGGGACGTAACATTCAGGAAAGTTTCATTACTGTCCTGCGAATCGAAACTGCGAATCTAGTTTCGTTACAAGTTTCAGTATCCATTAGCATCTGATTTACGATACTTATGACAACCCTACAAGACTTCGGTATTTCCTGCTTGATTTGTTTACCTATTCAGCTCATCTTATTGAATAGAATAAAATGCTTTTGTTGCCATGACGTCACGTACAAACTGTCTATACAACCCAGATTGACTGTTGAGATAGTTTGTACCATTTCCCGAGGCTGTCACGCTAGCTTAGAGGCGTACAATGTAAAAGTAGTCAGTCAAGTTCTCTACTACTGAAATAACACTTAAGCACGCTCCCACTTAAGTTAAATTTATGCAAAAACTACGTTGCAAACTTAGCAGCTCTGACCACCACCAGTGCAATTTAGCGTCTCGACCTTTCCTGCAGAAATCCTCGCTTTTATTTACGGGGCATGTCTCGCAGTTGTAAATACACGGTAGGTGAGGTCTAATGTGTTTGGATCTAGCCTTGAATCAAATTGCGTGAGGCATTCGTCCCTCGGGGGAAAAACTGCAGCGCAACAAAAACAAGTCTTTCTTGTTCCTCTCAGTGATCACTAATTACACACTGACATGCCTTTTACAAACCACAAAAGAGAAAATAAATGGCAAAAAGAAAAATTAAATCGCGTAATTATTGTGATGTGAAGGTGGAGTGAACATAGTCGGTGGTTGGAAATAGATTGCTTTCTTCGGATAATGCATTGGTGCGTGAGTGATAGTGTTACGGTTCTTTGATGTAATGAATACTGTAAAGGTGCAACGCATGCTGGGAGTTCTTTCAAGTCGACAATAGGTGAGTAACAAGGGCACGCTTCCTGCACACTTTGAAATATTGTTTGACCTCATGCAACCTCAAACTGTGCCAACGATCACTCACTGTCACAAGTTATACGACGGTAAAATAAAGCTATAGAAGTAGAAAGTAGTAAAAGTAACCACAACTACTACTACTATTGCTACTACTACTAGGGGTGGGACGAGACACAATTCCGATGAGACAAGACAGACACGAGGACAAGGCAAGACACAATTCTGAGCTTCTCAAGTAGCTCTGTTGTATTTAACCTTTTTTTTTTTTTTGAAAATGTGAACACAGAGAAAAGAAAATCTTGTTAGAAGAAGTTTTGTGGGAATTTTGTCTTGTACTACTACTAATACTACTACTACCATGTTGCCACTATGCATGGGACGATATTGAAATTGGTGTCGCGATTATCATGGCCAAAATAATTGCGATTAATGATAATATCACGATAATGATTAAAGTTACAGACAGTTAAAAAAAAAAAAAAGTAATTATAATAATGTTAAGAATAGGTTCCATATTTAAACAACTGTTTATAACACTGTATAACGTGCAGTGTATTTTTATTTATTTATTTTTAGTTTTTTTTTTTTTTACTATTCACTATGAACCAGATATTCTGTGTTCTTAATAAAGTTTGATTTGCATTAAATAGAACAATGATCTAAAGGAGAGGGAAAAATTGTTATGTTCTGCACGCTGGTGAGATAACGCCAATAATCTCTGTTGGACGATTATCACGATTACATAAAATGTCGCACGAACGATTATGGCCGACCCTTTTAATCACGATAAACGATATTATTGTTTATTGTCCCATCCCTGGTCACCTCTGGATATTACACTTAACCACAGAGTGAAAAGACCAACATTTTCCTTGGAAACGCACTGCAGTAAAAGCATCTGTTAGAATAACTGTTAAATACCAGAAATATCTACTGTAGGTGCTTTGACGTGTGGCGAAGGAGCAGCCTCCATTATTTTCTATGCACGTGCACACACAGCCTGCAGAACGCCACCTCCTCTCCTGCTCCTGCAAACGCTCGTCTCTCGCTTAACTCACCATAACCTGCTCCGACCAGCTCCTTTCCTGTCCTGTCACTGCCTCGCTCTGTATTCTCATTTTATAAGTAATCTGCAGATAAAACTCGTATTTAAAACACCGCGAGAGTTGTGTTAAAGCCTGTTTAAGAGCTGTGACGCGCTCTGGTGTGCATTGGCCTTTAGCTGCTAAAGAAAACCATCCAGTCATCAGTATCTGGGCCTGTCTCTCCCCAGAGGCTCAAAGGAGATTATTATTCCAACAGTTGTGGGTGGATTTGGATTAGTGGCACAATGATCCTTGGAATTCTACCGCGAAATGGCACAAAATGAAAAAATAATTAGGTGTCACGTTTAAGCACACAGAAATTCCTTGACTTATTTGGCTTCCGTGGATTGACAGCTCGTGTACACTGTAAGTCTTTTGTTTTGGAGGGTGTGGCTATCCGGTTGTGTACTGCGTAACTGTTAGTAATGAGTTTTCATTGAGGAATCCTACAAGTGGCTTAGATTTGTAGTATTAAAGAATTATGAATTTTAACTACGTGTGTGTGAGTTTTATATTCTTGTATGTTCTGAAAGTGTTTCCTCCTTCACAGGTACAACAAGGTCGCTGCACTTGAGTTATTCCACTTTGCATGTATTTTTTTGAGTAACAAGACACGCAAGCAGTTTGAGAAGCCGGAGAGACAGAACAGGTGGGCTGCTCATATCACAGCGTCAGTTTTTTCATAGTCTAAGATGTTTCCTTAAGACCTTTTGAGGGAGCTTCAAAAATGAGTTCAGACACAAGGCAGCAATGTGAGAAAACCAGGACTTTGATGGCTGGTATTTTTAGAAGAAATACTTATAGGTGTTTGGAAGAAATATATCCAAAACCTCCCAAGACGTTTAACATGGTCTTTTTGGCAAATGAAGAAATGCATGTATTTTGTTACATTGTGTACATAAAAAGTCACAAAGTTTTATAAGTTTATGGATTCTGGATCATTGCAAGAAAGGGTCAAAGATGCAAAGAGGTTTCATGTCTGCAGATAAATGCAAAGTAGTTTGTCGTAGTTTCTTAAAAGAAGTCCTATTGTGCTTGTGTGTGCAATATAGTTATAATCTATGAAACCCGTGGATCATTATGTTATAATTTGCACATTTTAAATAGCATCTAAAACAACTTCATAAAAGAAACAAGTCTTTTGACTTTCAAGTTAGAAAACTCTGGTGCTCAATGGGAGATGACTTCGCTGTCATCGACCATTGAGCACTATACAGTTGTTGGCCCCTCCTATGGATAGCTGCAGATTGCGCTAGTGAGTAGTATTTTTTTGCATTTGTACCATTGTACATTGCTGAATCCTACGCATATAACTGATTAAGAAAATAAAACTGAAGAAAGAAGTAAGTACAGAGCAGTTGACGTTTGCCAGTGGCCGTGAAAATGGGGATTGATCGGCAATATGGCGTCTTGAAAATAAGCGATTAACGCTTGCTCAAACATGCATGAAACACTCCAAAAACAATTTCTAAAGGGTAAATGAGAAGGGGAATCAATTATAACATGGTTAAAAGCTCTGAAAAGTCAATTTTGCATAATAGGCCTGCTTTAATGATAGATAGCTCAATTAATTAAATATTTGCAGTGACAAAAAGCTATGCTACTTCTCTCAAAGAACTTCCATTTTCATCAAGTCCAAATACTGGTAAAATATTAATTTCATATTTATCATCATGACCTAGCAGCACTGTGACTCATGCATCATATTGCCATCTTCAGAGTCATATATAAATAGTACAAAAAAACAACAAAAAAAATATGGCATGCAGAAAACCTGTTGCTAGTACGACACTTCGAGGCTCACTAGTTTTCTGTGCATTGGCAACGACGCAGAGAAGCTAGCCTTAATGTCACTGGAACTAAAATAATATATGCATATAGAGCGTAATTATGTGCGGAGCTCCAGTCGACAGGCAATTAAGGCAGGAACATGAAAGCAGTGGGAGGTCGGAATTGTGAGATGGTTACATATAGAGGTATTCTAAAGTGTGACTCAGGGATACTGCAAATTAGCATCGCAGGAGATGAACAAAAAAGTTGCAAAGTTGTCACCAGAAATCTATGAAGTCTAAAGGCAATTAAAATGCAAAGTTGTTGAGGTGAGTTAAATCAAAATGAGATGTTTATAATTCAATGTTCAGCCTAAGCATACAGGTTAGTGGATGATATGTTTTATATATATATTTTTTTTAAGAAAGTCGAAATTTTGTTCCCAAAGTTGACGTGATTAAAGAATGTTAATGGTGCCCTATGTAACTTTTCCTGTTTGTCTCCATGGTGATGTTATTGCTTTGGCTGGAAGGTTCTACATAAAACGTATTTTTAAAAATGCATTCTTATTATGAGAGGGGTCACTTCACCACAGATCTAACCTGTAACTCGGTCTGGTGATATCCCCCGTTTGTTAGCATGATGGGATATTTCAGGCGAAGAGATAACAGTCCAAAAATTTGAACTTGAAGTATGTTCACGATTGACTTGTGTGGTCCAGTCCATCGCTACCTTTACTCGAAACGCTGAAAATATCAAATTAATCATTATATTTAAAGGAGTTTGTTGCTTATGTAAATGCAAGTTACCAAAAAATAAAACAACAATTTGAAGCAGATAGCAACATTGTAATGGCTGATCAGTCCATGTCTCATCGTAACATTCTTAGGATCTCACACTGCCCAAAAAAGGCAATTCAGTGAGACACATTTCGTGCATGGATCTTGTCTTTTCTCAGCTGTCATGGCCCCATCTCTGACTCTATCATGACTCTAGACTGACTATACTTTTTTTTCCCCTGATGCATGCGGCGCTACACGGAGACTCTAGCTTGTGTACACAGCCATAAGTCAGCGCATGTCAGGGCCTGGAAGACGAACACTGCGTTGGGTTCACCTTCTCTTAGACCCCTGGATCATTCAAACGCTTCTGGCAACGCAGTCCTGGTGTAAGCTGTTTCGCGTCTAACACTTTGCTGTAACATCTCATTTTGGCAGAGCATGCTTCCAACGCACCTCGCAAAAGTCCATATAAGGTGTTTTCGAAGCGATAACCCACTTTTTTCTCCGCTGACTTGATCTCGCTTGGCCCTAATTCTTCTAAATCAAAACCATGTAGATACAAAGCCTAACAAGGAGCTATAAAGCCGAGAACAAATGGGAGAATGTCGCAGTAAGATTTGCTAGGAATGGTAAAAGATAATATACAATATTTGGGGGCGGCTTGTATAACATTTGGAATAAGCTTTCTTTATAGATATTGCTTATGCTGTTGCTTTATATAACTTCAGAACTAAAATCTTACATTTAAAAGTATGAACAATTATATTTTAAAGGTTCATTATGTTACTTTTCTGGTGCTGGGTCTTCCACCTGCTTGTCCCGATCGAGATGTTACTACTTGGCCTGAAATCTTAGCGTTTTTTTTTTTTCTTTTTTTTTCTTCAAATACCTTTCTTAATGTGAGGTTTTGTAACTTTGGGATGTCATCTGCTTGTCCACATGGAGATATATAAGTTTAATGCCAAACTCTAAGACGTTTCCAGCAAAACTATAACATCTCCATGGGAACAAGCAGGTGACGGCCACTCCACCAGAAATGTTACACAGCGCACCTTTTAATCCCAGTCCATCACGATACATCTCTATCAGCTTCTGAAGATATGCAGAAACAGAAACGCTCAAATTGAAAATGAATCAATTGCAAACTAAACAATCTTATTTGCACTATGAACAGCATTCTCTCTCACGAGGCATTTTCTTTTTCATTTTGATCTCAATGAATTTGAAATTTTCTCGAATAAATAACACAGAAATAGAAAAACCTATATATATTTTGTCTTTTCTGTGTAGCTTGTGAGTGAGAATAAATTAAATGTATCTTGTTAAGTGTGGAATGTGCTTTCATATTAACAAAATTTGCCTAATTGTCTTGGCCATAGGGTTTTAAGACTAATGAATAGATGTGTTGGCTAATTCTGTAACAAAAGAAGGCAGCGCTCTGTTGGAGGTCAGGTTTTCTTTTAATTTTCTTGCTTTCAGACTGCAAACAACTTTGTGCTGGTTATTAATGATGTTTGTTTCCCTTTTCTAATTACCCCAGCTAACAGCTAGCAGTGACAAGAATTCTAATTTAAACTAAAGTCGAATGCCTGGAATGGATGACTGCAAGTGCGCCCAATCTGTGGTGCTTTATTGGGATAAAATATGGGTTGCACATTTTAACCAAGCAAATAAATTCAGGAAATGAGGGATTTGGTGACTTTTAGGGGGTATTGCAACTGCAAACCACATAGAATTTATGCCTTACTTTGGGCTATTTCCCGTGCTTAGCTGGCTGCCAGACAGTCATTTCTGACACAGACACAAACCCTTAAGCGCTCTTCAAAGCTGCCGACTCCATTGGCAAAAACAGTAATTTAAGCTAAGCGTACACCGGCATAGCTGGTCTCTCTGCTTTAATCTATTGATGGTAGTCTAACCTGATCCGGCAGGAATAGATTCGCTGCCACTAGCTTCTGTAAACTTAAAAAGGTTTCAAGGGAAAAAAGAGAAGAAGCAGAAATAAACATTCTTAATATTTGTCATATTGATGTATTGTTGTTAATACTACTGTGCATCACCCGGGGACGCGCTGTGATTGGCTGCTATGGGAAGGCACCAGCATCGACAAACATAACATGACGTATCGATCGCAGTCCGTTAAACAAGGGTATAGATCGTGTTCGCGGCTGTATCCGATAATCATTCGACAAACTATTGTAAATGTTCTACTTATGCTTCCAGTTATGTATGAAAACCTACTTCTGTGCCATCGGTTTGAGGTTTAGTTCGCAAATGGGAATGCGCCGGCTACTTTGAATTCATTGCAAAAAGTTATCACCAGGCATCGACCCAGGTGTGTGTCCGGATAGCCGAAGGAATGTGTTTGCTTCAGCTGTTTCATTCAAAGCAGGTGCCTTTAATCAGAGAGATTCTTTTTTTTAATAGCAAACGGCATTATACAATACCTCAACACATGGGATACCTGCTAGGTGGCTGTAAGATCAAACTGAGGAGGGAGGGTCAGATGGAGATGGAGAAAGACGAGAGTGAAATCATAGGAAATAGATAACATTAGTATAAAAAATACGCTGCACTCTCACCTCAACTACTGTGTACTGGCTTGGGTTGTTTTAAATGGATTTGTTGGGTTGTAACACACCAGTTATAGTCCCGATTTCTTTGGTTTTGCTTGACCCGTAGTTTGTTAAGGTTTGGGGCGCACAAATATGAAAACAAGCAGCCTCGCCAATGGCTTCAAACTGCGTACTACACAAGTCATATTTTGGCTGAAGTGGCATTGCTTGCATTAGATTGTAGAATTTCAAATATCCTCTGTTTTGTGTTCCCTGCTCCGGTGAATTTTTAACCCCAGCTATTTAGCATTTGACTATATTTTGAGGAGTGCAAAAGGAAACTAGGAGGACATGTTTTTCGGCTCATTACAGAGGCCCGTCTGACCATTGCGGGCGCCTTTTTAAGCTCAAATAATAAGAGACTTCCGACCAAAGAACAGCGAGGACTTGTAGTACTAGCGGTTTTTTGGCAGCAGGTGTACAAACATACTGTGGCGGCGTAGACACAACACTTCCCTTCCCACTCTCGTGTGTTTCTATGTGCAGGCAATGAGCTCGCTATCTCAGGGTCCCCGAACAAATGAGCACTGATTGAGCCTGATGTTTTTTGCAGAATGCTTCACTGGGTTTTCTGTCTTTCACGCCTGACGCTGAACAAAAAGCACAGCGAGCTAACAAAGCAGGTGCAGGGAAGTTGATCCGATCGTCACCTTGAACTTATGAGGACTAGACGTAGACTCAAAGCAGCATACGTGCAAGTGTTTGAGTGATACTTTCGACTTAAAAACCTGATCCAACGCTTGACTTTCTGCGTATCACTACTGTGTGAGTTAAAAGGAAGTATTTGTATAGGTACAACTGGCACACCTGCTGTTTTGCATTGGTTTCTCAAGAACGAAAGCACCCCTCCAAGACAATGACTAATATTCCAATGAAAAAACAAAGCAAAAAACATTATTGAACCCAGAACTTCAATACTGTCGAGTGACCTAATGGATAACAACATCGTGCGGTCCTTTGTAATCTAGTTTTCAACCCTATTATAGTCTGCTGTTTTATCTCCCAGTGGCAAACAATCCTCTACGATAATAGTCTTGAAGCATTTTTCAAACCCTTTGCACGGACTTGCCATAGAACGAAATTTCTTCAGTCTCTTGGATTCTAAAATTAGAGCTCGTACCTTTTAATTTGGTTATCGGCTGCATTATATATCTTCTCACGTGCCGCTGTTAGTCGCTTTAGATGTCCCTTCTCCCTCCTAACCTACAGCCAGAAAGACAGAAGCTATAGGCCACAATCTCACTCCACAGTGGGATAAGAATACAAATGACCGTTTTGTATCTTGGAGAGAGGGAGACTGAGGGAGAGCAAGGAGCCTAGGATTGCACACAAAGTCCTTCAAATCCTCGGAGGCGCTAGAGGCCGTCATGTGCCGAGCGGTAAATTGATCATGACATAGCACTGCCGAAAAAAAGGCACCCAGAACGTACAAGCGTGTCAACGGTACAAAAGACGAGGCAGAGGATGTAAGGGCCGCACAGAAAGGGAACACACACAGAGCAAAGAATTGTAACATCTCGGCCAAGAAATGCAGCCTCCGAGCTTATCATTTTTTTTTTTTTGCTAGGATACGAACATACAAAGATAAGCCATTCACCTGGCTTCCGTCTTTTCTCAGACACCCAGAGTTCTTAACGTCACACGTAAATCACATATTTCTAAATCATCTATGCTACAGAATTGCCAGTTTTTCTAGGTTAAACACATCCTTTGCCTTTAGAAGTGGATTTGAGCGTCCCAGCGCATGCATGTATTAGGCTTACAACCTTGAAATATTAAAGGCGCAGAGCAGCAAAGGCAGATGCGTCGTCATATACGCAAGATAGTGACCATCTGGATGAACCTGCTAGGATTTAGTCATGTATCCAAATGGCCAAGCAAAAGTCAATCTACTGATGAAGTATTGGGTGAGAGGTCAAAGAGCAAACGTTTAACCCAAGCGGACACTTTGGAATGGAATGGAAATGTGGCTTTTCATCTGACGCTGAAGTAATCAACTGGAAATCTTTTATTCGACATGCCAGATGACAACAAACTATGTCAGCAATGATTTTTGACGTATTGTCTGAAACTGTTAGTAGACGTCTTTGTCCCAGTTGTGTGTTTTGGCTTAGCTGTATATGTGATGCTAATGTTTTGATTGTGTGGATAGCAGTGGTCCCAAGTGGCTATAGCTGCCAGAAATTGTCATGCCGCCAAATCTATTCAGATGGCGAACACATGTGATGACAGAAAAGGCATGTCAAGCTTTCTTAGCCATTATAGGAAGAAAAATCTGTTTAATCTGCAAGTCTTTGTCCTGCAAATGTTGCAAGGTTTTATGTCGGCCTTCAGTATATTTAGACATTATAATATCCTCTGCATTTGACCCATCCTTCATTGCAATGGGGGTGTCACGGGGTTGCCGGGCTTCAGCGACCCATCCCATACAAGAGAGTCTGAAAAACCTTCCAAAACCCGAGGAATGTGCGCCGTGGCTGGACTTTCCACTGGATTTATCAGCTCCGTTAACGCAAACCCCTCTCCTCCCCTCTTTCACGAACAAATAGAAGTTCCACTGAGCGCTGATGGCTTTGGATATAAAGATTTGTCACCAAAATTCAGGACTATCATTAGGATTATGCTAAAATCAATACGTTTTACATGCAAGATCGCTCTGGACAAACCCACAGGCGATATTTTTCACCTGCGGCAGTTCCAAAAAGTCTTGCCAGGTATGCTGTTTTCCGTGGGAAAACAGCATACCTGGCAAGACTGGGGCGTCAGTCACCAGCCTGTCCCCATGGATATTGCGAAGCTGCAAAGTTCCACAGTATAGAATCAGAATCAGGCAGACTAAGAAAAGTTTTACCTTTAAATTCCTTGACTATAGTCTTGACTATAACTGTGCAATGTTTTTTGGTTTTTTTTACACAATGAAATTAGTCTGACCCGTTGTTAACCTATACCAGGTATTTTTTTTTTTTTTTTTTGTTCTTGAAGAATATAATTTTCACATGGTAAATTAACTAAAACAATTTCATTAGGTTGTCCTTTTGTTGCATTAATATTAAACTGCTCATTGCACCTACTTAGTGAACATTAAGAGGAAAAAAAAAGGTTAATTAATTTTTTGCAATTTTCTTTTAAGTACCATGTTTCGAAGTGTAGTCTAATTTCAGTTTGAGCAAAAAGTCCTTTCTGTAAAGTCATTGTCCAATGAGCTTTGAAGTGACGCTCTGCCCTCAGTCTAACCCTTTCATCTTGTGCCTTGGCCCCTCTTGAACTCCACACTCTTTGCAATTTTACGAAGCCCATTTTACAAAGCATGGAATTAAAGAATGCAGCATGGATAAGTTGGAGTGAAGGATAAATAGAGGCCATCACCTTTATTATTCGCGAGATATTTGTGTGAAAAGATTGCAGAGGTTTCGGGAGAGACGTTTGAACAAAAGCTTCATGCTGGTTTGGATGAATTTCAACGAACAGGTGTCCTTCTTCGGGACAGAAGCGGCATTGTGTTCCGAAGTGCACTTGCCTCCGTTTTTCCTTCACCGCTTTCCAGCCACAAAATTACTCTCAAATATTTCCCACTATTCATATTACATCCCTCTGTACAACCAGCTTGTGATTTGGTTAGCCATAGAGCAGTTAGTGGTGATTCAACGACTCATGGCAACTTTTCTTTTCTCCCTTCAACAAATAGGAAGCATGACAAAGGTGTCTTTTACGTGACCAACTCTAATATTGAAGCTGTTGAGTTTTATTCCTCTTTTGACACCAGTGGCGTTTCAAAAGTGTGCTGGTTCCTCGCTCCCTGTGGCTGTAGGAGTAGGAAAGACATGTAGCATACGTCAGCAGCAGCTAAAGCGCCATATGTGAGTGCTCCGAATGGGGAGGGATGCAGTAGTACGGGGCCCTCTTCTGAATATATTCTGGTTTTAGTCCTTCTTAGGGATGTCAAGATTAATCAGTTCTTCCAAAATTGGGATTATACACATCAAATAATCTAGTGTGGCTGCCTGAGTCACATTAACTTCACAGTATTATTCAGAAAGTGTTCATAAAGCTGGTCACAGATTAGAGCAATAGCATATCAGACAGACAGTGCGGATTAAGGGTTTCACTGTTCGATAGTTGGGAATAATCCAAAAAGCACAAGGTTTCTTCTCACAATAACTGCGCAATTTGATATAGTGGCATTGTTTCTGACCGGTCTAGTCCTAGTTTCATATTGGTTTAGTCTAAGTCTGGTGCCGGGCTGGCTAAAGTACGGCTTTTCGTCACTCATTTTCGAAAACACGAGAGTAAGTTGGGCCGGAGTGGCGACATGTTAAGTAGTAATTTAAGTACTTGCGCTTACATTCCTTCCTTTTGTCTAAGGTCACTGTTCCTGCTAGTCGAGTAATGGTTAAGTTTGTGTTAAGACTTTTAGGTCATATCATCTGGTTTAATCCTGGTTTTCATTAGCCCATTGTTTCAGATTACACGAGCCCTTACTTAATGCGTTCATTCTCCCACGCTTTCTTCCCTTACTCCACAATTACCGATTCCTTTCTGTGTCTGGGTGACATTGGATTTTGACATCCTCTTTGTCACTGGCTGTGTTTGAGGGTCTTTAATCTCCCCTAAAAGACAAGTGAACGCAGTTGAAAAGCCTGTGGAATTGCAGTCGCCTTTTTGACCTTGCCGAAGCGTTACAGCCAGCGGGGTGTCACCTCAGTACCAGTCAGATCAGACGCGATGTGTGCTTGGGCCTTGTGCGCGGCTGTGTGTGCCAACCCAAATCCTATTAGATCTCCTGATAGTGTCAAAAAGTGACAGGAAGCGGAGATAAAATGTGGCAATGTTAAACAACTTTTTGGGGCTTTCAAACTTTGCAGACAAGTTTCAAATTCCATGTCGTTCTGCTTGTCTCCTGATAACCATCTACAAGCTGGAGGTCATGGAATCAAACAAGGAGGCTAAAGTCCTCTTTGATTACTGCAAACTCGGGCTATGCATGACCAGGAGCAATGCATATTACCTTACGTGCGTCATCATGTGATTGTTAGTAAAAAATAAATAAATAATTAAAAAATAAATAAATTAATAATAATAATAATAATAATAATAATAATAATAATAATAATAATAATAATAATAATAATAATAATTTCATGACCATAAGCAAAATAAAAAAAAAAATAATAAATAATAAAATCACTGTGTCTACTGAAACTATGTGATTCTTTAATGTTTGTTTTTGGAAATACATAGGCCTGTCACATTAAGTATGATATATTGCTGAAGAAATATAGATGATAAACAATAATACTGAGTGCAGGAGTTTTGAAAAAAAAAAAAAAAAAAAAAAAAAAAAACTAGCCTGTATGTACAGTATTGTAAATGAACTTGAGCTGCAATGCATAAATGAAACACTTAAAAGAGCCAGCGAGTTATTTATTTAACTCTACAGCTCCAGTCTAACTGTAGTACAGAAAAAAAACTAAAGGTTCCCACGAGTACAAAGAAAAAAGTACTCATGATAAATATTAAACCCATAGGCTTCGAAATATAGTTATAAAATTGGCAGTGGGAACAGTGTTTGCCTTACAGAATGACACCATAAACCAACACATTGCTTACATTGCTCACAACTGTGCCTTCTAAAACATATGTTTAGCTGAACCATAACAGGGGTCTGTACTTTAAAAAGTTTATAACAAGGAAGACAAAAACAACCATTGGACAAATAACCTGGTGACACAGTGAGCCAAAGTTCCTGTTTGAACAATGTGACCCTTACTCTAACTCTAGACTAGTGTTTTTGAGCTTGTAAAGTGCACAAGCAGTCCCAGTAGTAACGGAGCTGAACTGTCCAGCCCACTTAGAAGTCTGTTAAGTACATTTTCTATTAATTTTTCCCATATTCAGCAAATGTTAGGAGTTCAAAGGCATTGCGGAGGCTTACGTGGTAACTAATATCCATAACGCAGTGGTTTTAAGTCAAGAAAGGCAAAATGTTTTAATAACTTTAAAGTTTATAAAGTTTCAGAAGCAGATTTTAAATAAAACTATAGGTCAGGGGTCACCAACCTGGTCAATATTGTGCGCATGACAAAACCAGTGCTCCGCCGTAAAAATTAGCGCTGAATGCAGTTTCACTACTGTAAAATAAACCTGCGTGTGTCTCATCTGCGATAAGGGCAGCTTCAGGTAAACAACAGGTTTTTTTTCACGAGACCAGAGAAAAAAGTCACAAAAAGCAACTGAGATTTATTTAAAAATGTGTAAGTTGATTTTTCTTTAACGTTACATAATTGATAACTTTTTGAAACATGGTGCAAAATAGTTTGTTTTGTTAAAAAGGTTTGTCAGTGGCTCGTTTCATCTGAAAATTTAACAAGTATTGAGATTTATAAAGTGCTGACTACTGATATCTGTTCCCCACCTTGCTGTCATTGTTGATTGTGAGAAATCATGAACGGGATCAGTGTTTTCAGAGATGATTATCATTATTAATTATTAATAATGTATAACTAAAGGCAAACTGAGCATATTTGTTAATTCAGAAAAATCAAACCAGTGGCCCTTCGTATGGCTCCGTCCCCATGAAGTAGCTCTCAGTTTCAGAAAGGTTGATGACCCCTGCTATAGGTCTTGAGGTCATTATTTACCACACAGCTGATTAACCCGGAGCAAACTTTTATTTTATTTTATTATTATATATATTTTTTATTTTCATATTTATCAATCTATATATTATTTTATTTTTATTTTTATTTATGTATTTATTTATTTTTATTTTTATTTTTTATTTTATTTTTATTTTTTTTTTAAGTCTATGTGAAAAATTCATGGAAAATTCAGAACCAAGGGGTGGGCGGTCACTGTTGAGCACCATAGGCAAGGCAAGTTTATTTGTACAGCACAATTTGTACAAAAAGTAATCCAGTAAGTGCTTTACAAAATAAAATACATTAAAATCACCATATAAATATACAATAAACACACACAATAAAATTTACTTAACAAGAAAAGAGTGCAGTTTAAAAAAAAAAAAAAAAAGAAAACAGTTTTAGTCATGTTTTGAGACTGGATTTAACCTGGATCTGGATAAGACGTAATAGTATTTGTACTCAAACTTAGTCCAACATGCTAACAACGCAAACTAACACCTCTACATGCATTTTAACCTGATCATTTTACACAAAAAAAGCCCATTTTCTCAAATTGACAAAAAAAAAACAAGCTCGCCTCCCTGGACTCCTCACTGTTGTACCTGTTGTGTACTTTTCATACCAGCTTGCCTTCTCCTCTCCTCCTTTTTTTATCGAGTTTTCTGCGCAGTCTGCTCATTCAATCTTTTTCTCAATCTGCCGCGCTCTGTCTGCGGGTCAAGGGCACAGGAAAATGATAACATTCGCTCATTCTCTGGTCAAATGAGGAGCCGGAGTGAAAAAAACAGTACAGACAAACAGGAGGCGATGATGGATGGCAGGTGTTCCGTGAGGGGTGTACACATGAATCATGAAAACTTTGTGAGCATTGCCGTCACGTAGAACACCAAACCAACTAACAAACTTCAGACTTTCTGCTTTTTGTCAACACCCAATTCCAAAAAAAACCAACTTTAGACACTGTAAAATGTAAAATAACAAAGACGCAATGCTTATATTTGGATTCTTTTCTTGTATGTTCACAGACGTTGACTTCCGGACGGGTTCCTGATCCTGATTTCCACTACAGAATCTTGCCTGTTTTTAAACCAGTGCCGCTCGACGAACCCAACAACACAAGCATCCCGTACATGCAATACTTATAACAGAGACTCCTACTTTTACAACATACCAAGCCTATGCTCTCACTCAGATGTTGCCAATGGACATTTTAGCTGCAAAATGAATGAATATTAGTAGCACCTGCTTTGCCTTTTGTTCACCCTGTCAACGTTTTCAAGATGTGTTGCTGCCATCAAATCTATATTTTTGTTTGCATTAACTTACTTGTAACACTTTTGAATAATCCCTGCGTAATCAATATAATAAAGACATAACATTTAACTAGCACTTTTAAAGCTCCCCAGAGATTTAACTGTTTGCTACTACTGTTTGCAAAGTATAATTTCGATATTAGTTACTTTAAAGGTCCCATATTAGGCTATTTCTCATCTGTTTCCTCGTCACAAACAGACCTGGAGTTGCGTTTTGTTTCATTCACATGCTTAAAACACAAATCCTGCATATTTAGGCTGAGTTCTTCCTCAAACGGAAAACACTCCGTTCCACCTTGTGATGTCATGTGGTAATACAGGAAGTGTGTTTTTAAACTCCATACACCTTCACGAGAATCATTTGGATGATTTCAGGTCTGGAATTGCCAGTCTCTACTGAACAAAAGGTAAAAAGTAGCTGTTAACCCTTTAAAGCAGGGGTGTCCAAACTATGGCCCAGGGGCCAAATGCGGTCCTCAGACAAGTTTTTATTGGTCCTCACGCCTCCTGCTGCACCGGCCCAATTGATCATGAGCAGTACTTTTAACAGCAAATTTAATTATTTCTACCACTATATCCTCAAAACATCACATTGCATTGAGATACGGACCTAAAATAAATTTGTTTCAAGACTTATTAATATATAACATCTGTGTCTGTGGCCCTCTGCTTCAAATATATTTTGAGATGTGGCCCTCGATAAAAAAAAAAAAAAAATAAAAGGTTTGGGCACCTCTACTTTAAGGACTGAGCACATTATAGACCATTATAGCTCACCTACACTTTTATTCTTTTTTTAGCCATAAACATCATGTTAAAGGAAGTATCAGCATGTACTTTCGCCTTTTTTCCACATATCCGTCCTTATTTTCCGTCCTTATTTTTCCTTTGACGCATCAAAAACCCGACTGGGGGAATCCCGGCGGAACCTGCGCTCTGATTGGTCGTCTTCGAGGGACAACATAAGCACATTACCGTAATGACAGTAACATATTTAAAGAGCCCCATCCCTCGGCTTTGAGATGCTGTTTGAATTTACATGAAGCACGATTGGTTGCGAAGTTACGGTAATGGAAAGTCGATAGCATCCGACGCTATAGGGTTAACTTGAAAACTACCGCTTCATGACATCACAAGGTGGAACAGAGCATTTTGAGCTTTGGAGATGTAGACAGACTAATAATTTAGGATTACTCAGACATATGTGAATGAAACTCCAGGTATGTTTTTGGGGACGTAACAACTATCTAAAATGGCTTAAAACAGTCAATTGTGTGTCATGTAGGACCTTTAAACACATTTGCCACGTTGATAAAGTCTGAAATTATAAATAGCATGACGTCCCTTTCCCAATAAATATGTGTAATTACAGTTATTACAGTATCGCCGCGTAATAGTGCCGATTTATTCTGAAGTGTTTCTAATATCTCATTTACACACAAACCTGAATTCTTGTTTGTTTTGTTTGGTTGTAAATAAAATTCACTTTTTTAAGATTTAAAAATGAGAAAACGCATTCTGTTTTGATTTGCATCGAACACCGGGTCCCAACTTTTTTTTTTTTTTTTTTTTTTTCTGGAATTGGGGGGTTATTTATACATTGCACCTCTGGCACTTAACCAGCAATAAAAATAATACTACACCTTTTGAACGTCGACAACAAGGATGGAGCAGGCGCGTCGACACACTGCCTGGAGTCAGTCTCGGCAGGTGGGAGTGCACGCGTGTTTACAATAGTGCTCGTAGTTCCACGGCGAGCCACCTTTTGATAGCATTAGCTTTGTTTTCCAGGTACAGAAGAAATCTCAGAGGGGAGTGACAGGGGGAAGTCTTTGGTGATGAATGAGTGTTTGGTTTTTAAAAGACATGAATCATTCCCGCAAAAGGGAAATGGGGAGAGCGGAGGTGTAAAGTGCAGAGTGCAGGTAGCGATGGAGGTAGAAATGCAAATTTTGTAGGAGAATTTTAAGTTTTTGGTTATGTGTGTGAAGGAAGTTTGGGTAAGGTTCTAAGTTGGCGTTACCTCTCGAGCCAAAATGATACGGCGTAGTACTGCTAATACTTTCTAGTCTAGCAACCCTACCTCTTGTGTACACAAAAAAAAAATACACTTGTGTCATTCTCTTCCGTTTCATCTGTCCTTGGTTATCAGCGGCTAAGATGGCCTCTACTAGCTCTTACCGGACATCACTTTATAATCTCTGGCAGCTCTATTGTACTCACCATTTTTCCGATACTCTTCACCTACTTTCATGGGCCTTTGTGTACTTTAAGTCACCCATCCATTACCCAAATACAAAGGATACTTTTGTGTGGCTGCTTTATTCACGTGCTACAGAAAACATCTTTTTTTTTTTCCATTGCTGCTAAAACCTGACCTATTTCTATTCTGGGACTACAGGCTGTTTTTGAGTAGGACAAGTCTAGCAAAGCAAATTGTGTTAAATGCACAGCACATCATCTATCTGGAATCCCTCAGTGAGAATTATTTCAAATGTGAGCTGATACAGATAAATGTTCCTATCAGAACTAAGTGAAACACGGTATGGCTCTGATTCGAGTTGGCAATGACAGAAAACCATTTCTCTGGACACATTTAATTTCATTCTTATGTACCTCATCATCATTTGTCAGCATAGAAAAGGAACTGTGCGTACTTTGCAGTTCAGATTTATCTCAAGCTTCCTTCTCCCAATTACTGTTGTTCCTGACTACAGGGAGGCTCATGGCTCACCCATTGGGTGCTGTCCAATGAATGTGATCCCCTGCTCTGGCCGTGGCCATCTGTGTCTGTTGGCGTAGTAATGAGAAAAGAGCGCCTGCTGGTCCAATCCCAGGCCTGGGCCGCGCTCACGAGCTGTGGACAGCGGTCATTTGCTGTGCGGCTTTCAGGCCCGCTGCTCAAGGCTTGCATAACCTTGCAGATGATGAAAAAGGGATAAAAGGATAAAAAATATATTTGGAAATGGAAAATGAGCCAGGCAACAAACAAGTACTGATGCTGTGTCTCTGCTCAGTTAGGCTAAACAGATATGGGAAACATTCTGCTTATCCCTGAGCTAATCCCTTTAGACAAACGTCCAATCCCTCAAAGCACACAGCTCATTGCAACACTGGCCAACAAACTGCACTGCCCAATCACAGCGTACAGGCCCGAATCACAACACGGTTCTTCCTGCTTTGATAAAACCATTTCGCATTTAGAAAAAAAATATCTAGACTGCTGTTGGAGGATTTCAGTTGTTGGCATGAGCAATGTAATTTGTCAGATAATGTTGATGGTAACAAAATGTCATAGACTTTGCCAATGATTTTCAGCATTTCACATTATGAATGAATGGACCAACTCCCAGTAGCAGAGACAAAACCGTTTATTTGCTTGGTAAAGAGTTTTTATTTGTCATTTTATTGATAGTAACAGTCAGGTTTCAGGCTGCAACAGGTCTCCTATAAAAGCAGATGTTTTCCTCTGAGGTCATTGCGGACGTTTCTGTCAATAATCTTTTAAAATAACTGTAACACTCTTGCCTCTATATGTACTGAGCCGGGCAGTCTTTAAATTGACCTGCTCATATAAGTGAGTGTGTGTTTGGCTCCAAATCCCATCGTAGTCTGCGCACCACAATAATGATGCTATTAAACCTAGTGCTTAAGCTGACTTTGCTTTCCTTTCCCTTCTCTTGATCCCTCTTTCCTGCCTCCATCCCTCCCTCACTCTCTTTCTCTTTTTCCTCCTGCCCCCTCCCACACACACTCACTCTCTCTCTCTCTCTCCACTGACCCCCTCCCTCCTCCTCGCCCCTTGTGTCCAATCCCTCCGTTTCTGCATTATTAGTGCATATAGCTCTCTCCTGGCTCGGCACAAGCCATTAGCTGAGATTAGCAGCGGAGGAGCCAGCCCCCTCCCCTGATCCCTCACTTTATTTCTTTCCCTTTTTTTTTTTTTTTCAAGCTAGCCATAGCCGCCACGCTCGCTGACTGATTACCATCCATTATGGGGCCTTATTGTGCTGACAGCGGCAACTTCAGGCCGCTATAGCCGTGGTCGTAAAGCCAGAAAAAAAGAGAAGACGAGAATTATAATCTTAAGTCTTGGTAAGTGTTGGAGAAAGTGAAGGAGGGAGGAGGAGATAAAGGAACGCGGAGGGGATTTGAAAACAGGAAGTGATGCTATGAATGTTAAACTAGGATACATATAGGGTAGCATCATCAGATCTTTTAAAATTACCTTTAAAGATCACCAAGCAAGCCTATGGATATAAACCTACTTATTGGGACTGTCAGGAAAAAAAAAATGTCCATACTGATTCACCTTGTAACTAAAAAATTAATAAATGCATAAAAACAATTCTTCCATGTCCTCATTTGGCATAATCTTCGCCACACTCCCCTATGTAACCAGTACAAGATGACACACAGTTTCTCAGCAGGAGGTTGCGCTAACCTCGTCAGCGTCGTAAAAGGTTCTTATCCCCTGCCAGGACGCCCCTGTCACTCTCCTCCATAGCACAAGCAAACGACAACTCAACTGCCTTTTTTTAATGGGAAAAACAAAATCAAAACTTAGCGCAAAACAAAACTGACTCATTTCCCAGAGGCTTGCTTTGGTTACAAGGAAGAAAACTGCCAGTAGACCCAAACTCGACCAGAATCTCAATCTTTTTTTCTTATTTTTGATTGGTTCATTCCAACTTCCTGCTCTTGGAGTGGCAGAGGATGCTCCCCGCTGACTGGTGTTTGGTCCCCTGTCTTCCATCACATAGAAGCGCTATCTATTCATAAGATCTAGACGGCTTCAGAGGTAGCCATGGTGTCTCTAGTTAAACACTGAAGATGTGTGTGATTATATATACCACATAGGGAGATTTATTTTGATCACCAAACCTCCCCTTACGGCCCCTTGATTCTCTCTGCGTCTTCTTCCTGAGCTGCATATCAATGAGCCTGTCCCAAAATGCCCTGCCAATTTCCCCTGTCATGTCTTTAAATTCTGATACATTGAGTCGAAGCGCAAACGACAAGTGGCTGTAACGCCGTCGCACGCTGTAGATCTAGACGAAGATTCTGTCACCGTTAAAGATGATGAAAGATAGAACAGGAATAGAGTTTTTTTTTCGTTTTTTTTCTTCTGTTCCTGTGCTCATGGTCAGACACTGGCATCGCTCCAAGGTCAGATGTTTTAGTCCGGTTTGGTACTACAGGATAAAAAGCGGTTCAAAATGGCATGATGACTTATTTAGCAGTGAGTAACAATATTGTATGTGGGTTAAAGTCATTCACCTTTGGGCTGCATTATTATATCCACATTTGCATGAATCGCTTATCTGGACCTAGGGGACAATTCGAAATATGAAATTGCATTTTTAAAATCCATTTATTTGAAGGTATTGCATATTAATGAAAACTTTGCATGGAGTTTGGAGCTAAAGTCCAGTCGTTGTCCTCAAGTAATGGACTGTATCATTGTCATCCATTAAATATAGTGTAATACTAGTGGGGAATTTGCAGCTTTGAAATCCATAGATTGTCAACTTTGCTCAATCTCTAAAGGCTATTTTACACAGCACCTTTGAACCATTTTACTACGTTGTCTTGATTGTAGTAAAATTACTGGCGACTCGAAATATGCCTTGAGAAACGCCAATCTTAAGAACAATCAAATCGCCTATTTATTGGTCCCTAACATGGCCGTCTACACTGTTACAGTCAAAATCCATTCTAATCTCTCTGTTTACATGCACGGGTGGCGCCGCCTTAAAGTGACAGTTTGCACTTCTGTAAATGTCAGCGCTGTCACCCATAAACAACCACTTCCTGGGTGCTGGCTCTCTATAACACCTCCCCACCTCTATGCATCACTCTCACTCACTTTCTTTATCTGCTATGTATTTTCTCAACCTCTGCTTTTTTACGGCTTCCAATCTCGCCCCGTTCTCTTTTTGTTTTCCATCTCGCTTAACCCCTCTACTCCTCCTCCTCTCTCCTTCCTTTTCTTCATCCCCCTCTCTCTTTCTCACCAGTCAATAATGAAAATTGCCTGCTACCTTGAATGGATTATGGGTGTGCGCGGGGGCCCTAGGTAGTTTGTTTGAAGGCGCGCCGGTGTCAAATGAAAAGGCTCTGGCCATTTTCTTTCCCTTGCCTCTGTTTCATACATACACACACAACATTGTCAGGTGAAGAGACACATAAATAGGCCTACAAGCTGGGGTAAACACACCAGACATCAACGAGGCACAGGATCAAGCAAAACAGGTAGAATATTCTCAGTATTTTACCAAGTGATTGCCTTCTTTTGGTTCAGCTTTTTTTATTACCGAATTGCAGGGATTCGCCATTGGATCTGGCAACGATTTTAAAGTACTTTGGATCATTGCGGTGAGCGATTGGTGGTGCAGGTTGGCAGTCTTGCTTTGGTCCATTAAATCCAGTGGAAGTTTGAATGTGCAATGCAAAAATGTAAGTATTTTGAATGATGCCAAGTAAATCCAAGGCACTAGTTTTATCTTAAAGAGGCACACTGTAAATTCTCTGGCGCAACCTGATTGTCTCCATAGAGATGTTATGTTCTCCATGGTTTGCCGCCAGTTAAGTTACAGGCAAGATCTGTGCAAAGTTGAGTCCGTTCACAGTGATGCTTTTCAAGGTATTTGAATGAATTGAATAAATGCAAGTTACATTAGTTTAATGCCACGCCACTGAACATGCCATTCAAATCTCCATGGAGTACACCTTTATCATAGAGATTCGCATAAAAACCAACAAGCCTTAGTAAACAAACCAAACATCAGTGACAGCACCACCAGTCGCTAGCACTCTCGCCTACCTCCTCATCGCTTCTCTCTTCCTCCCCTTGTTCCCTCTGGTCATGTATTATGAATGTTGCCTAATTACGCAGCCCAGAAAAATCCTTCGTACGGCCTGGCACATGTATTTGTTTGCTTTGTATCTCTTTTGCAGTTGCTCTTGTATGCAAAAATCCTTCTGTGATCGAGTTGTTTATTCTTTTGGCTCCGGCTCCCGAGATCAAACAGCGAGCAGATTGAGTGGGGACGCGACGCCATTGATGGTCAATCCTCGATTTGCTGCATCGCCGGGATGAAGCGCAGAAACGCTGCTTACAGAGATGCGCACTTTTTTTTTCCCGAATCGTTCCCATGCCAAAGAACATATGCTTCTACAAATCTAAAAAATGTTCTGTATATTTTTTTACAATGATAGGCTGCTGTTTTAATTACCGCCAGTGTTGCATGATTTAAAGCGACTAACAAATCGTTTTTTGAGAGGCAGCTGCTACTAGTTGCTGTCAGTGGGTTACAAATTTCATCTTCTACAGGAAGTGTAACATGGCAGCATCTGTTGCAGTGACAAACAATACTGAATAGTTCTACGATAAACAATTATTATTCCTGATACTCCAAAAATATAAAAATAAAGTGCATATCCAAGAATATTCAAGGACCAAAACTGTAATCCAACTCTGGCTGTTCTTTTGTCTGGCAAGTTGAACAATATGCAAACATGATTTTTTTTTTTTTTTTCTGTTGGGTTGCCATCTTAATTACCTCCAGTGTTTGTCTTGTATGATTTAAAACAACCATCAAATGCAGTTTTGAGTGGCAGCTGCTACGTGTCGTCACTCGTACAAAAGCGCTGCAAATTGCATCTTCACCGGCAAGTGTAAAGTAGCTACATCTGTTGGACGAATATGCCAGAATGTTATTATTTCCACAGCAATGCGCACATGGGAGACAGACAAGAGAGCCGGATTCTCAGCCAGTCTGTAAGAAGATGTGGCGCTGGCGAGGGCTGTCTGTGTCACTGTCAGATTGATTTAAACGCCATTTCCGTCCCGTTTGGATGTGCTCTATGCGTGGGTTGCTTGTTTGTAAGGCCAACTCATTATTACCAATGTAAATGTTTAGGCTTCTGCAGACTCGCGGCAAACTCTGCAAACCGCAAGTGAGGTATTTCAGGAGATTCAAAATAGTTTGTTTGTGACTCGTCTAAACAGTTTTTGGGGTAAATTATACCTCTGTGTTGTGAAAGTGACGGTAAATTTGGAGAAGTGCAAACATCACCTGCTTCCAATGTGCGACAGTAGCTAGTAGAGTGTCAGAGCCAGTGATCCAAAGGTTGGCGGTGCAATTCCAGCTCCCACAAATGACTGCTGCTTTTGAGTCCTTGAGGAAGACACTTACTTAACCCATCTTGCCTTGGTGTAAAGCTCTTTGAGTGTCTAAAAGGTGCAAAAGCCCTATATAAAAACATGACCCATTTACCTATGTGGATTGAGTTTATCGCAAATTACAGTTTAAAGTTTGTTCTGAGCACATTTTCTGGCCTATTTAAAGTATTCAAAGCTTGGGACTGTTGTAAAAAGTTATTTGAGACCTTGTGGCTAGAGGGCAGTATTAAACTATGACATATAAGATGTGTTTTTGGAGGACTATATCTTCAATTAAACACAATAGATCACAGTACATTCAGTTATTTGCTGTATTATGCCCAGTGTATCCTTGACTATACTTCTTCTTTACTACTCGCTTCCAAATGATGTCCTCGCGTCCATATCCAAACAACACATCTTTTTTTCAATTAGCTTAAACCAGACCAAAGCTCTTTTGCAGCTGCATTTTTTTATAAAGTTGTTGAATAAGGTTACAATTTGCAAGCGTCACATATACAACTAGTCAACTGGCAACTTCCAAATCCATCCCACAATCCCGATCATGATATCACCGCTCAGCTTCATCCTGCTTTGGCTTCTTTTACCGCTCTGTAATTTTAAAACAGAAACAGGGCGCACGTACTCGCTCACCCAAATTCCTTTAAAGAAAAAGGCATGATGCTTTCTGTCTGTAGTGAGTGAATGCGAGAGGCGCTGTGGGGCTGAGATTTCACAGGCGCTAATAAGCATTCAGCCTCATCTCCTCCTCTGCCTCGTGTTGGCTTGGCGGCCTAATGTGTGACTGACAAGGCTCGACTCCTCGCTTTGATTGGGCCAGTTTTCGCAGGTTGGCTAAATGCTCGGCTGATGGACAGATCTGGGCTATGTGTGGGATGGGCGTGTCGATTTGGTTGCATCTAAAATAAGGTGGGGAAAAAAAGTCTTCGAGAGGTTTTTAAAGAGTCGACAAAGAGTAGGGTTAGAATGTGGCGAAAATGAATGAAATTGCAAAAAAAAACTTAATTGAAATCCAAACTAGATAGACTTTGACAGACCTTCATCGTGTCATTGATATGATTGTGCAATGGACACTAAATGGATCAGTGCTGAATGTAGTACTTATATATATTCTTTTTCTTATATTATTGGCACTGATACATATATGCTAACTCTAACAAGCACCTGTATTACATAAAAGTCAAAAAAAAAAGAAAATATCTAAAAATCAACATCCTTATAACATATTTTGGACGTCTCAACCCCTTTTTACACAGTATTGCACATTTAATTCCATCTGTGAATATTGCAAGGTAAACCTGCATTTTCAGAAGGGTTTTTGACAGACTGGATTTTGGCCATTTCTCCATGTGACGGCCTTTGCCTGCTGGCTACAGCGGGGAGCATCTCTTTATAATGCCAGATTGCCTGGGCTGCCTCTCTTATTCGCTTGCTTAAATTAGCCCAGCAGGGACTAGCAGTTGGTGGATTTTTGGTCAAATTTTAACATTATGGCCGTCCATCTTTTCTCCTCTTTCTAACCCCAAGACTCCTTTCCCAAGAAGCAATCAATAGCTCTAAGCAGGCTTGCAGACAGGAAGGCCACTGGGTCAGGTATTAGCGTACATCATTGCCCACAGTAGGGATAGCCACTGCTAATAATCACTGCTTTCAAACTGCTGACCTATGACCTCAGTCAGCCTAAGAGACGTATGGAGGCAGGATCACCCTTGTCCTTGTGTTTACGTACACTGCGCTCACAATCTTAAGCAGATAAAGGCGTTGTGATCTTTTTAAATCCAACCATAGCTCGCCGTGCAGCAGAGGGAGAAAAAAAATAAAACAGCAAGTGCCCGATCACATCTCCTGCTGTGTCCTACATTCGAATCACTGCACAATAGTGAGCATTTACTGTCTATTCACAGGTTGTAACAATTGTACAATGCAAAAGATCCCCCGTTGGTGAGGCTTTTTCCTACTGTATTGCTGCAAGGTAGAAGCAGTATTAATCAAAGATCTTGCACAGAGAGACGGAGGCATTGTTAATCCAGTTCGGAAGTTAGTATCTAGGGTAAACCGGTAGAATCAGTGTTCATTTAAGATCCACCGATCGCTACAGCTGGCACGCAGATGTCTAACACAAACTCAGAAACAGAAAATCAACAGGGATACTACTTTACATTCAGAAAATTTGTAAGATGACAGTAATTTCTCAACCTTAAATTGTAAACATTTTGCGCTTAATTTTTGCTCAAATCCCAGTTCAACCCTGTTATCTGCTCCCACTCCTCATTTTTGCTACATCTGCGCTACAATCTTGTTGTAGGCAAAGTTGAGCTCTGACCTCACCATCGTTTCATACACTTATGCTCGTATTCAAAGAGGTCGCATTCAAAGAGGTCGCATTCAAAGAGGTCATATTCAAAGTATGACCTCTTTGATCGCATCTCCTAAACAGCTAATGTTAGTCGGTGTTCCCTTTGAGAACTCATTCATCTTGTCCATATCCAGGATAATGAAGGCAGCTTTTGAAATTGAGCCAGTTTTAGTCTATTTTTACATGTGGCTACTGTTTGTCTTCAGGCTATCCATGGACTGCATTATGTAAAAGACGCCACTTTATATGTTGCAATATACTGCATGGACGATCCAAATAGATGGTAAAAAAGAAAGAAAGGAATATACAGATTGTCCATAAAATCTCATAAAAAGTAATTACACTTGATTACTCGAGAATATATTTCTATCAGACGATTTATCAGAGGGTTAATCATACATTAACGTCTTCTTGCACGCATGGAAATTTGAAAATAACCACTTTTTTTTTTCCCTATGCTATTTTTCCTTCTACTTAGGCTAGCCTTTGGTTGTTCAAAACTGACTTCAGACTTCCTTCTAGATTACATTGAATCATATATTATTAAACCAGTGTCAACCATTACACATATTTACCGAATGCACACCCAATGAAATATTTAATAGTTCAGAACTTGTAAACTGGCGTAAATGTTACTTTAATTAGCCAAAATTTCTAGTTCATTGAATCTCCAACCCACTGTAGCGATATCATATCCTGAGTTTCTTCACCGAGGGAATTGTCCCTGACCAAAATGAATCTGTACCCAGCAAATGACTGTGGTCACTTCCCATTTAGCCGCACCACACTTTAAAACCAATGCTATTTTATTCATGTTCATTTGGTTGGCCTGTCTCCGAAATCTCCCTCGTCAACTCCCCCTGCTACCGCTACCATGGCTATCCCGCTCACTCACACATATTGGGCCATAAGAACTCGAGCGAATTCATTTCATCTTACTAATTCACTTTGAAAAAAAAGGCTAACCTGGAAGGAGAGTTGAGATAGAAAGTGAATTAAAAACCATGCTAGGTCGCTGTTTGACTGTCTAATTGCCAAGGCCTAGAATGTGACCTGAAGAGGTGAAATTCCCCACTTGATGAAAAATTAACAAGATATCAGCCACACTGTAAGGAAAGCTAAGAAGTGACGGTCGCGGTTCAGATCAACGCAGAGAGGTTGCCAGGTTGAAAGCAATATATGGAACGTGGGATGAAATTGAACTCATTAGTGGAAACCTGGATGACAAGGACTCAGAAACCTTCAGCACACACGTGTACCTTTACCAGTCCAGTACAGTCTGCCTTCTCTTACGTTGTTCGCATCATGAGAAGTCCAGAAGAAGCAAGTTAAGCATAGCCAGACATGAGGACTAGGGAGTGGGTTTCAAGAGTGATGGATGACTTGATCCGGGTAAAATTTGCAGACAGATGGATGTTAAATGAAAATTGTTGGAGCTTGAACAAACAAATACGTTAATAGTGATGATCACATCTGGGAGGGTTTTAAAAACGTGCTGTGACATTTAAAAATGGCAATCAATTTCTGTCAAGATTTTACAAAAAAAAAAAAATAATGATAAATAAACCATTAGCTTTGTTTTTCTGGTTGACATATAGTAGATCAAAAATGTCCAAAATAAAAATTAGAAATGCGGCCCCAACCAGTTTTTGGTCATTGTGACACAGAATCAGAGAAATGAACTGGCCGAAAATATTGATCATAAGCATTACTATTTACATGTTTCTACTTTAATATTTTTTTAGTATTTATATGCTGTGAGTTTTCTGGTCCGGCCCTTGACATCAAATGAAGTCGTATGTGGCCCCCAGACCAAAATGAGTTTGACACCCCTGGACTAGGGAGTGGGTTTGAGAGTGATGGATGACTTGATGGGTAAAATTTGCAGACAGATGGATGTTAAATGAAAAGTTGTTGGAGCTTGAACAAACAAATACGTTAATAGTGATGATCACATCTGGGAGGGTTGAAACTTGGCACGGTGCTGTGAGGGGGATGAAATGGCAATCAATTTCTGTCAAGATTGACAAAAAAAAAAAATTATAATAAATGATCAGCTTTGTTATCTGGTTGACATATGTTGTAGATCAGGGGTGTCCAAACTATGGTCCGGGGGCCAAATGCGTCCCTCAGACCAGTTTTTATTGGCCCTCAGACCTCCTGCTGCACTGGCCGAGTTGATCATAAGCAGAACTTTTAACAGCAAATTAAACTATTTATACCACAGTATCCTCAAACATCACATTGCAGTGTGATACAGACTTAAAATTAATATGTTTCAAGCCTTATTAATACACAGTGGCTCTGTCAAAGCTGTGTATAAAGCACCGCACTGTATTGCTCACCGGTATGTGGCCCTCCATTTTAAATATGTTTTGAGAAGTGGCCCTTGATAAAAAAAAAAGTTTGGGTATCTCTGGTGTAGATGATAGTTTTCAGGTCCATGTGGCAAGAATGGTGCAGTACCGTAAGTGACCACTAGGAAGCGTCTCCAAAACTGGCATGATGTAATAACTTTCCCCGCAGCATTATTCAGGAGCCGAATTATACAGAAATTCAAAGGACTTGACTACAGTTGCTGTGTCAAAGCAAGTTATGACTTCTATGGCAGCTTCAAGTGCTTGAAATGGAAGTGGGTGTCATACCAATAATGGCCACAAAGGGACTGGCTCTGTAAGTGACAGCTTATAATGACTTTGCTAACAACTTTATTATGCAGCACAAATCATAATAACACAACAAAGTGAAAAGATTTAGCTGATGTAGCTTAGGAAAAGGGCGACCCAAACACCCTCCAAACTGCCCCCTGGGACTGGCTTTCACACGGACTACAATGCGAGCACCTGAAATCATATTCTGAAACCAATTTGCATTTTTCTCTCCCAGGCTGCGGTGTTGTGTTGCATGCTAACTACATGGCCACCAACCACTTTGCGTTTTACCCCCCTCCAACTGTATTCTAGTTATTCTACTTACCTTATTGAGATGTCATTTACGCCTGACCTGCTTTTCATTCTGCCCACAAAAAAGGAGTTCAGTGGTGCTGAATCGGAGGAGGGGGCCGAGTGGAGCTATATAGCGGGAGAGGAGGAGGCAAAGTAAACACTGCAGGAATCTTCGAAATAACTACTTTTGTAATACCCCAAATTCATAATAATGTAGTGTGCCATGTGGCAAAATAAAAGACTCCCAATTTTCTTTTTGGCAAAGAAAAATGGGCCACACAGCCTTTTTCCTCCTTCTAGAGAACTGATTATTGTTTTAAAGCTAGCACAGTTTCAGATTTAGATGAATAGCAGCCCCCTCCCTTCCTCCGGCTCCCCCCGTGACCTCTACCACTCGATTTACACTGGGGGTTAAATTAGCCGGGCTGATGAAGGCCATCATTAGTGCTGTGGGGTGCTGAGCTCCGCTGTTAGGATTTGGCTCTCTCTTTCTAAGGCTGAGAATAGGGAGAAAACCTGTTCATCAGAAACCAAGCACAGCCAAGCAGAATGGTTTTGGAAGCGGCCCAGTCCACACCAAAGCTCGCCCATTGTTCTTAGATCAAAGAGGAGGGAAAATGGCGATGTAATATGAGCCCGAATTAAATAGATGTTTGCCTTTTTGTGTGACAGCCTCCATTCTGGCCTTGAGTTGTGATGTCAGGTTGTTTTTTCAAGAGCTTCTGTTGTGGCTAGGATGACAGAGGGAGGAGAATATAAAAGCAAAAATGAAATAAAAAAATATAAAAAAAAATACACCAGGGAAACAAAATCGCTTTTCTCTTCTTCACAGTCCCTGAAAAAATCCACAAGGACGCTGCGAGCCTTCTTCATGGTAATCACAAACACATCTCAGCTCACCCCCACCACCTCAACGACGACCAACTTCGTGCTTCTGTATCGATCCGGCATCATACACTCTTGATGAGGCAGCACGTGATTCACCGCGGCGTTCTCAGCACTCATCACTATTATCCGTCATTTTAAATCAATAGCCATCTCACAATCATTGACCCCCGTCGTCGCGCGCACTCACTCATTCACCGGGTACTCCTAACGGACTTACGGAGCAGAACCGAAGGGGGGGGGGGGGCTGTCTGGTATGCGTCTATCTTTCTCCGCTAGCTTAGGTTACTTCAATAGGGCCATTCTTCCTCGCTCTTTCCTTGATTAAAAAGGGGTAAGCAGGAACGCCGTGCATACAGACACCTGCTTTCACCTGCTGCGTGGGCTTTTCGGGGGAAGGAGAGGGGGGGGGTATTCAACATGTAACACGATCGCTTCCATCTGCCCCTTGGACGCACCGCTACCACCACTCGCTCCCACCCGCAACCCTCCGTCTCCCTGACCGTTTCGCCAGCAAGGCTTTAGTCCTTGGATACCAGCTGCCGGTAAGGTGATAGGTGCACACAGAATTCACTTGTTATGTGGGGAATAGTTGGCACAAGGAGGGCACCGGTACAGCGCTACCATGAAAAACAAGAGCAGGTGTCTGGTAATCACTCCGGTTTGACCTCTTTGTAACCTTAAAAAAAAAGACTATAAGATTTTCTACCTGTTTATCTAATGCCTAACAAAGAACCTCATTGTTGGGGATTGTCCATGTAACCTGAGCATCACTTCTTCCCTTGTCTAGTCAATAAGACAGAACAGCTTGCAGCTTAGGAAGGACAAAAACAGCCAAATTGAAGTGCATTCCTTATTTCTTACTATTCCCCTTTTTAATAAACATTACTTCGTGGGGTTGTACCGAGGGGAATGAAAAAGTCATACTGTTAATAGCAAATTCATAAATCTTTCTGCACTTTTTACAGGGAAAATTGATAAAATATGTGTTGACAGTGGAGATCAAAACAACGCGAAGCTCTTATCAAATTTCCCATTTAAGATTTGTGAAATAGCAGCTCTGTCAACAGCTGACTAATGGGTTTTAATAGGGTCTGGGGTCTGCACTTGAGACCTTTACTTTGTGGAGCTACTTTCTCCCTGACAAGAATAGGCAAGGCTGTTGGAGAAGTGTACTCAAAGAAGTGGCTTGGTAGGAGAGATCTATTTTACATACGGATTAGCGCGCATATCAATTCTATCACGCGGCGATGCAAGATGTGATAGACAGTGCCTTTGAAGCTCGGTAAGGCAAGGGTCCTTATCCGTCTTGCCTATCTCCTCGGCACACGCTGATCCAGCCTCCTTTCAAAAGTGCTCAGATGCAGAGATTGCATTGTCATATGTGTGTGTCGCTCTGTTTTAAAGCAGATCATATGCCTTTCAAAGTAAAATGCAAATACATAGAACAGGGCATATGGTGGTATGCAAACAGGCTTCCGTTCTACGCACAGCAAGTGTCCAGACTTATGCCTCAAGACTCCACGCATAGGCTCATATACACATGTTCACTATTCCCTGCGCAATTCCTTTCCGCTTCCTGAATGGCAGTGTTGTAAATCATTTTGTATTCCAAACATCAGACAAAATGAGAACTGTCAAATGGGAGAAACACATTTTCGCAGCTCCCCCTGAAACCCCATTAGAATTTTTGTTATGTTTTCTACTTTGGGCCCCCTGGTGAAAAAAAGAACACATGGGGATTGTCTGGGTTGGCGCCAAAAACACATAAATTTTAATATTAATTTGGTCGGCACCTCTGCAGCCTCTCCGGGCGTCCTAATCTCCTGCTGCATATCTTCATTATCTGAAAGTGTGCTTTCATCTTAATTCCATTTTCATCCATCAAACGTCAGGGAGGTTTGACCTTCGGTGATCTCCCCAAAGATAGCGAGTGAGAGAGGGAGGTATTGAGGATGACACAGACAGGAAAAGAGAGAAGTTTGGAGATAAGGTCTGAGTGGAGATGATGGACGAGGAAAGAGAGATGGCAGTATGACAGGACTAAATGGGGCATATCTTTGATGCCAAGTTTGTGGTCTGAGAAACGTTTAAGTGCTTTATGTGTTTGTGGGGTGATTTACATATTTCACAATGCCGAGCCGCTGCATAATGCCGGCAAAGGCCAGAGGTGGCTCAAGCGCAATTACTTTAAAAGTAACTGACTACTACATCAATGCAAATCTGCTTTTTTTTTTTTTTTGCTTGGGTTAAAGTCTATAAAAAGTATATCAGTGTATGTCAGTGCTTCTGTGCCATGTTTTTTTCCTACTTTAACTAAACTAACTAACTAAACTAACTAAATATGTAATAATTGCTTGGGAAAAAAGACCAGTTGTCACTTAAAAATATTTGTAACTGAACTAAAACTGTTTTTTTTTTCTTTTTTTTTTTTCTTTTTAATTGTTACATGTACCAGGCATGTCTTCTAGTCCTACTTGCTATTCCTCTCTCGCCTTCTAATCATCCCTTTCACTAGCCTCCGGCCCTTTTTTCAAACCTCCTCCGCTCTCTCCCTTCTCACTGTCAGTCTATTTATTCTTACAATAGTGTTTAATTACTCATTTGTAATAATATCCTGTGTAATTGCCAAGCGTTGCCCATAACAGGTGGCGTATGGGACCTGTAAGGAGTATGTCTGAAGCCTGTGTGACACTTGGCATTCATTTCAGCTCAGTAAGGCTCCCCCTAGTGGCTTCTGCAAGGACACAAGGACATCCATACACACAGAGAAGGAGCGACAGTCTACTTATCCCACATGAATGATACGTTCCCGAGTCATCATTCCCAAATAGAACGGCTCATTAGTGTAGAAACTGGATATGCTCTCTGACCTCACCCTATCCATCTCCAGCTTGCCTTTCGCCTGTTCGCATAGCAGCCTTGATCCCTTAAATGTGGGTTATCTGTCAGCACAGTCTCCCCATGGTAAATAAACAATCATTTATCAGTCATATTAAAGCACCCATTTCCTTCGCCTCACCTTATCTGTACCTTTACTTTCTGGCCATCATTCTGTTCTGTTGTCTGGTACATGCTATCGCTCGTTTTTCTTATAGTCGATGAGATTGTTTGACGCAGGTGGCCAGATTCCCTCACTGACTTTTTTTTTTAATGGACAAAAAATCTACAAAATATTCATTAACGCTCCTATATTATGGAAAAATTGACTCTTGAGAGCTTTTAGCCATGTTATAATGCTGTTACGTCCTGAAAAACATACCTGGAGTTGTGTTTCGTTTCATTCTCACATCTTTGAGTAACCTTTTATCAATAATCTGTCTACATCTCCAAGGCTCCAAATGCTCTATTCCACCTTGTGATGTCATGAAGTGGTAGTTTTTCAAGTTAACAGCTTCTTTTACCTCTGGTTCAGTAGAGATTGGCAATTCCAGGACTGAAATCATCCAAATTATTCTAGTGAAGGTGTATAAAGTTGTATGACATCACAAGGTGGAATGGGGTGTTTTCAGTTTGAGACAAGAACTCAGCCTAAATATGCAGATTTTTTTTGCGTGAAACCTGTGAATGAATCAAAACACAACTCTTGGTATGTTTTTGATGAGGAAACAGTGTAATATTGGCCCTTTAATAACAACTTGAGACGTGGATCTAAACCGTTTTGTCTCAGGCCTCTTTTCTGAGGCCTGAGACACTCTACCTAACGTTCCATTTTCCCTGCCAAATAACCTCGCTTTCCTTTTTTGTCACATTCTTAAAAGGATGTGACAAAAAGGCTTGGCAGTGGACTGTTTTGCAAAACTGCCAGAATTGTTGATGGCGCGCTACGTCTTTTTGCCGCTGACACTCGAACCTGTGTCACGACAAGCTAGCGTTAGCAGTAACCCTTGGGCCAGTCACAGGCTGACAGTAGTAGGACGTTGGTCAAACACAGTCCTGGCAGAGATATGACTGATCCCTACATGTGACACCTATATGCCCTCCCTCCTCCAAGCCGGAAAAAGTCGGATTTTGACGGCCGGGTGACATGCGAAGTGACTCAACAATGCCAAAGCCTCCCACATAGACAAGAGGGCCTCGCATGGGTGAACAAGCAGGGGAGGTTGATTGCTGCACTGTGGCATTCAGCTGTCACTTTACTTGAGATAAGAAAAAAAAGAAAGAAATGTTGGAAACGTGATCAGAAGATGCATCTACAGACTCCATGTAAGAAATACCCAGGTCGGGGTTTAGGTTGACACCTTAAGCGCTAGTCCTCTGCCTCTGTCCTCTGCCTTCTGTACACAGCGGCGGTGGCTCTAACATGGCCGACACCAGAGAAGGCCCTATCCATTCATAATGAGAGGATGTAACACAATTCGCGATTGACGGAGGCGGAGGTTGCTTTGGAGATCCACAAAAATGTCCCTCGGCATAAAAGAAAATACATTTGGCAGACGACAAGACCCCCTTTATGAATTATGAAACCATTTTATGTCCCTTTCAGAGTCATTGCTATCAGTTACATGACACGAGGGCTAGTGTTCTTCTAGGCCAGCAGAAATCCCACAGAAGGGTGTTATTTGTCGGCTTGAAACTAATCCACTGTCACTCAATACCGCCGGCACCCCCCAACTCTATCAAAGACACAAAAATAAAGAATTGAAGCACTTCTCTTTTGCCATTCAGAGCAGGTCAAAGGTTGGACTAAGCTTGCAAGGATGTTCAGAATGCGTCCCCGTAGAATAGTATCTCTGTTACACCAGTGGCCTAATCCGCCACTTGAAGAGCAATTAAAAGTTTAGCCAGACTTTAAAAAAAGTAACCATGTGTGATCTCTTTTCTCCTCTCTTTCCCTCCCGCCTTTATTTCTTCCTGAGGGTCCATCTCTCCGGCTGCATTCATGTGGCGCATGCTAATAGGAAAGTGCTATCCATGGCCCTCCTCCAAAAAGCACTGGGGAGAAAGAAAAAGACCAAAGTGGGATGCGGTTGAAGCAGGCAAAATGAAGCGAGCAATGCTATGATCAACCGCTTTCTTATTTCCTTATCATCCGATTCCTTACACTTTCAACATCCTTTTTAGTCCGCTTCTGCGCTCTATTTTCTCTTTCCAAAACCGCTCCCAATTCCCAAGCTGTAAGACTAACAATTTGTCCCTCTAGAGTTTTTAGAAGAGAGGACTTTTTCCTCAACTTTCTCTGACTCAAGCTCGCAATGATGACACACTTACCAGAGTCTGTGTTTTGGTTCTCTTTCGCCTGGTCAAAAGCATATGTTCTTTTGCAGTGAAGGCAACAAAGCATTTTTAATTGATTGCTATGTGCCTGGAATGCTGTTAAAGTGGAGTGCGAAAAAATACAAGCCAGCAATTTCAAATTGACCAGAGAGCGCTAATAGCATCATCAACTCTTAACAAGGCCGCGCCATGTTGCTCATAATGCCGGCACCTTGGGTAATAAAAGTATTTTAAAAGGTGTTTAAAATGCTATTACTAACAGTTGGGCCCATGTGGCTTGTATGACCTTGTGCAATTCTCATATAAAAAATGCAAGATAGATTTGTAACGCTGTTCCAGGAATGCAATGATTCAGTTGAGGGTAGTGTGAAATAGGTGTAAATGCAAACATTAGAGTCAATATATTTCATAACAGGCATTGATCTGAGCATTCATAGGTGATTATATTTTCTCAAACTGCACTAAAACTTTTGGTCTGTGCTGTGTTTTCCAATGCTACAAAATGCACTATGCTATGCAGCTCTTTTGTTATGATTTAATATATCTGCACAAAAGGTGAGGCTGTACCTTCTGGGCTAAAAGGATATGAAAAATAGCATTAGTCAAAGTGCAGACTAGAACAAGAGGGGGGGAAAACCCCATGCATCTTTGTTGACTCTGCGAATAATGCACAGAATCTCTAAGCCCACAAGAACTTCTTTTATCTCGCCTTTGTTTTTGCTTCTTTTGGGGCGGTTTTCTTTTCTTCCGAAATTGTTTCTCCTCTCTTTGTCCGTGGAAGACTGACCTGGGAGGAATGCGCGGAGCGGGTTTGAAGCTTAAAGAAGATGGAACGTGCAGAGGAGCGGCGGAGCTTGACAGGGCCAAAGCTATCAGTCAGGCTAAGACATGATACCTTAGACTCTGCGGGCGGGTGCACTAACAAACGCTGCAGCGGACCTCTCCTCTGCCAACAGCTCAACTTGACCCAGACCAAAAACTCATCAAAATTCTCCCTGGTGGCTCGCAGGGCTTAGAACACCTAAGAGACGCCTGAACATTTTGGCCTACTATCTTGTTTTAGATTATCAAGGGCTTTCAGAGGCATCGAGTGCTGTTAGCTTAGCCTGCAACATGGTAATAAGGAGTAACCGAGAAGCACCCAAACAGAACTTGAATCCAACCCGATCACAGTCGTATTGATTTCCAGTCAGACATTCACCTTAAGGGCATTTGTCTCATTTATCCTTCTAACATCATTGAATCGTCAAGGGCTAGACTACAATTTGCATGTTGCATCTGTTTATATGGAACCAGGGGTGAAAAAGTTCAGCTACATTATAGAAGCTGGCGCAGTTTGGGGTGTACAGTTTATATATACTTTTTTTTTTTTTTCAACAAGCATAAAAACACACATTTTATACATTTTTCTTCTTCCATACCACTTTTATTTTGTATGTATTTATCTACTTAGGGTTACAGCTCGTGTAACTTTCACTAATGGTATATATTTGCAACGTTAGATGCATTCAATTTGTAGTCTAGTGTTCCCCAGCAAGTGGTGAAGTTGTTTTTACATAGCTATTTGGCACTCGGTGCAGGTCTCAGGTGGCGTATCACGGGTCACTGTCTGGTAGCCCATTAAAAATGAAGCATGGCGTCTTAATTACCGACCGGCACTTTTGGCAATCCTCGCAGTTCTCAGGTGTCACCCCAAATCCTCTTCTCTCTTTGTCCCGTCTCCCGTGGCCTCTTTATCTTCTACCCCCATCTCACTTACTCTGAGTTCCCCCTGTCTATCCCTCTACCTCTCCTACTCGCTTCGCTGCAATAAGACACTGGCCTTGTAGTTTACGTTTTGCCCCCCTCGCCCTCGAGTCCTGCCCCAGCCCACAATTGCTTCCTGTGGTTCACGGTAGTGGGTCACTGCCACCCGCCCAAGGTACTTAGAGCTGGAGATTGCACACACTAACCTATCCGGCACACCTCAGCTGCCCTTGTTGCCCTCGGTGCTGTCCGGAGGCTGCACCGAATGTGGGTTTAATTATAAATCCAGGCGAGCACTCAGACAGAACGCTTTAAATAGGGTTAGCGTTGTAGTATAAACACAGGCGGTCATTGTGTGCAGCTGATGTACTGTAACCAATATAAAACCACATGCAAAAGAAATCCTCCAACCCAGCCATACCTGTTAACTTTCAGACAGAGTATTGTATTGACACAGACATGTGGGTAATTCATTTCAATATAACGTTGAATACAGAGCGCAGACTTCTTCTGAGGTGTTGGTGCTAGAATAGATCATGGGAAGGTCAAAGGAAAAAATACCTCATAATGCCTCAACATTATAGGACGGATGAGTCACAACTTTTGTAGGCGTATGTAGCAACATTTTATTTAAGTATATATGGTAATTATGTACACAAAACCAATACTAGCATGATGATGGATGCACTTCCAGCTTCATCGGCTCCAATTCACTTCACATTGAAAAACTGTCGCCCATCTCTTTGTAACTGCTGCTGTCAGGCTTCTCATTTTGGTCTTAAAATGTTTGTATTAGCCCACTCTACATGATCCTGGTGTTTTAATTTCACGATTGTGTCCGTAAATCAATATATGAACAATAATAGCGACCCCTATTACCCCTAGCCGCAATGAAATTCATTTGGTTGGAGCCGAACACTAAGGGTGAGGTCACACTCCTTCAGTCCAGTGATTTTTTTTTATGATTACTAGCAATTAAATTCTAAAATCTAAAATCTGAGGGAACTTGAACATATTAACAAAAAATCCTTTGAAATTGGAACCTGAAAGTTGGTTGAAAAATTCATTTTTGGGCCCCAAAAACGTGACAGTAACCTAAATTGCATAGTACGTGTGTTATTCATTCAAGATTTTTAGATAAAAGTAACATGCCATTCTTTCCAAAAATCTCTGCAATGTTTAGTTCAGCGGAAGGGAGGAAATGAAAATCAAATCCAAGAGGTCACACTTTATTGACATGAGTGGCGGACTGCTGTTTTTATTGGCCCCAGGTTCACTCGGGCCGGGCAGCGCCATGTGTTTTCCCTTTAGTGTCCAGGATACAGGCCAGTGCCAAGGTCTATCGCCGCAATTCCAACCGACCTGTGGCGTGTTTGCATTGTCAGGTTTTGGGGATGACGGATTTGCTCACTCACCCGTGGCTGTCACCAGTTGGCTTTTCCATCACGGGCACACCCTAAAGAGGCCGGGGGCTGTCTGAGGCTGTCTGGACCCTATAAAAAAAAAAAAAAAAAAAAGGTCCCTGCATCTGGTCACGATAAAGCAAGGCAGCGCTAACTCGTAATGAAAGACATACAAGAGGGTCGTGGCCTGTTTTTGGCACGGCATAGGGAATGGTCAAACTGTGTGTGTGAGTGTGTATACTCCAGGGATGAGGTGTGTGGGTTCGTACCAGACGTCTCACTAGGGCTAAACATCTGCTTTTAATTTGGCGAATTGTGTTTTTGGCGGAATCTGGTGGTGGTGTTTTGAATTGCAAGCTAACAATTTTTGAAATGAGTATTTTTTTATGTATGCTTAAGTTGTTTACCTGGGACACAGACGCTGGAAGGAAAGTGCATTGTTCTGGATGGAGCTTTAATGGTGCATTATGTTATTTTCTGATGCCCGTTTGTCGCCATGGAGATGTAGCTGCTTTACCTAGGATTTTCCACAGTATGGCAACCTTATTATCTCCTTGGAAACAAGTAGGTAACTCCACCAGGTCAGGTATTTTTTGAGCTATTTTTGCGCAATATAAAACTCAAAATAATGGTATAGATCAAAGGCGCTCAAACTTTTTTTTTTTTTAATCGAGGGCCACATCTCAAAACATATTTGAAGCGGCGGGCCACAGACCAGTGGTGCTTCAAACACAGCTTTGACAGAGGCGCTGTGTATTAATAAGGCTTGAAACACATTCATTAATTTATGTCTGTATCTCAATGCAATGTGATGTTTTTTAGGATAAAGTGGTAGAAATAGTTAAATTTGCTGTTAAAAGTACTGCATTTGATCAATTGGGCCGGTTCAGCAGGAGGTCTGAGGGCCAATAAAAACTGGGCTGAGGGCCGTATTTTGCCCCCGGGCCGTAGTTTGGACACCCCTGGTATAGATAGTACTATATAGTTTATTTAGGGCCATAGTCTTTCACATTCCAGGCCTTGTGATGGAACGAAAAGTTACTTAGTGCACCTTTAATAATGTCTTTGTTATTGGGTTGTTAATTGCGTTTGATAGATGACACAGAAGTATGGATTACATTGGCTTTGTCATTTGAAACAAGGAGGTGTGACTACATAAAACAAAGTGCCGTTGAGGGTCATGACACTACATGTGTTTGTTTATGTGTGCTCGCTAGCCTGGTTACTGCTCCCTTTGATTGACAGCTGAGTGCAGCGGGAGGGCACAAGGTCACGCAGGAGGTGGACTCGGTCGGGCTCAGTAAACAGGCTTTGGGTATGCTTAAGTGAAAAATGGCCAAAAGGCAGGCCGCATTCAGCCGCTTGACGACAAACAACCTACTACTACTGCGACTTTTCCATTGTATGCATTCAGCAAATACATAATGATCCATGCAAGTACATGATTGCAATTAGTCCGATGGAGGGAAACAACAAATCTACTCTAAATTGCATAAATTATTGCCAAATTAAACACACACTGTATTCCCCTCTATGGTACTGGAATCTTTAGCTGTGTATACTAGATAATTTTAAATGGTTTTGAGTCATGTTTGCGCTTTGTTTGCAAGCAGGTAGACGCAGTTGTAGTAGCAGCATTGGGCAGACATATAGTACAAATGTTTTACAAGGAGACATAGTAGTTGTAGTAGTAGTAGTAGTAGTAGTAGTAGTGCCCACTTCACCTGGCATAGGTATGTGAGGCAAATAATAGCATGCTACAGTCAACCGTGACTCAACTGCCAACTGAGTTACTCTGGGCTAAAAGTAGTAGTACTAGTATAGTATTTGTTAGGAGTAGTAGCAGTTTTATGGCATTCTTTGACCAAAATCGTTCCTTGTATCGATATGCATTGCCATCTATCTGTTTGACCTAATTCCTAAACCCTTACGTGTATTGATATGTAATATTATCTGTCTCATTGACCTCATTTTCGTGACTCTATCTGTTGTCACGCACGGGCATATCTCGAGTACAAGACGATGTGTCCAGCAGCCGGAAGTCGGACTAGATTAAGACTAGTATGATTATTTTGATGGTATAAATACACTGTATGTATGTTCACTTGGAGGCTGAGGGCGAGACGACACTATTAGGGACAGCAGCTCTTCGACAATTGTGCACATTTGATTCAATAAATCTGACTTTTTGAATCAAGACAACTTCTCAATTGATTTCATATTTTTTAAGGTGTTTACTATTAGAAATTCCACAAAAGCAGTAACAGTAGAATAGTAAGTAATAACAACAGTTGTGTTTGTAGTGGTGTAGTGGTAGTATCATGGTTGTGTTACTCCTACACCTCACAATTAGCGAGGCCTCGGGGAGAAGAGTAGAAAAATATAATTGGAAGTTCCAAGAACAGATTGGTGATGACATATGGGCCTGTATTAAGAGACAGCGCAAACACCAGCCAGATTCAAAATACAGTTACATATATTGCGTATTACACAATTCTCTTTCCCTCACCCGTGGCACCCAGATAGGCATAAAGAAAATTGACTAAGCAGGAATGACTGTTTTATTTTATTCATTTATTTAAAAGACACAGAATGGCAGGATCGAAGGTCGCCGTGCAGACCGCGCTTGCTGCAGATTCTAATCCAAAGCCTCCGGCGGTCTCTGCATGAACTCCATTCCTGGTCTGCAAACAAATTAGCTTTCTCTGCCTCCACTCCCCCTCTCCTCCATCTCACTCTGCCTCCAGTGAAAATAAGGGGGGAAATTCAGGTGAATAAAATCTATTTGTTCATTTAACTTATTTTTTTTCTCTTGCCCGAACTCAATTTTCTCTTGGTGTTGGGGCCCGTTCAATTGTTTTTCTTTACTTTGCGGTCTCGCCAGCAATTCATTAGCCAACAGTCATTTAATTTGTATCATTAGAAAATGTGGTTTAGAAGGAATATGGTGCCTCCACTAAAACTGATGCATTTGTTTATGTTCCACTGGTGTTTTAAATGAAATGATAATAGTTTCCTTAGAGGTGCATGGTAGCAGAGTGGTTAGCTCCATTTCCAATATATTCAAGACATAATTCAATTTCTTGTGGATTCTAAACCTAATTTATAATTTTCTGACTTTGGGGATTTGTAATTACAATATTCACGGCACAAACACATATAAGAAAACATAATTTATTAGCTTCACATCTCCTACAGGCGTTATTACACTTAGAGGCGTTCCTATTGCGTGCCCGTTTTTAATTATGTAACAAATGTTTGACTATCCAAGTGAAATTTGCATGAATATTTATACTGATTCATTTGTTGAGTGTTGATTGTAATTACATGGAAACATGATTTATTGCCAAGATTGCTGTGTTAGCCAGCCAGCCAGAGAAAAGGAACAGGGTAGAGATATAAATGCTAATTCACTAACACGCACACACACACACACACACACACACACACACTCAATGTGCAAGGCAGAAATCCACTTCTCCCAGTGGCTTGTGGGAAATTGTTTTATCAAACAGAAAATCTTCTTCCAAAGAGAGCCTGGTTGTAGGTCTAGCCTTAGCTGTGATTTCTTGTCAGTGAACTGTTTTTTGAACAAGGCTAAAGTATGAAAGGAGAAACTTTGTGAGAAAATCTGTAAATATATTTTCTTATAATAATTATAATATACTCCAAGAAGAATCACTTCAAGGAGCAGTTTGGATGTGTTTGAATGTGTTTTATCTTTCATCTTTCACCTTTTCAGAAGGAGAGGTTAGGGAAACAACGGACGCCATCTTGTTTTCAAACTCATTTTCTCAATAAACGAAAGTGACACTTGAAACTTAACACTGGTTTTGTCATGGCTAGACCCAATAAAAATACCAATATGTCAGAATAAATATGTTATTATCATTCTCAAGCACACAAATCTGCAGCAGGGAGTTTAAGCACATGCTCTTAAATAACGCATCTGTGTGATTTATAATGAGAACGCACTGGTGACACTTATATTCCTTATTGCATACTTCCCCTTTAAGGAAACGACTTTTGCACGAAAATAGAACACATAACAAAACTGACCTGAGACGCACGTCAACACCCGCTGTATTTCTTTCTCCGCCCCTCGTTGTCACTTCATTTATCATTCTCCGCTAAAGACACACGACTCCACACCTAGTACCTGTCAGCAGATAAGCTTTGGCAAAACACATTCACGTCAGTCTCTCCTATCCAACAACCAAAGCTTTGAAGATTGATTACGGGCAGATGTACAAATTAAAGTTATCATTGGGCCTTACAAGGGAACGCGCTTGATCAGGTGTGACAATTGCCAAACAAATAGAAGGAGGGAGAGAGAGAGGGACCCGAAATGGTTGAGTAATGGGTCTGTGTCGTGTTTAATGTTGATGACGGAGCAAGGAGGCGAAGAGAAGGGAGGGGGGGGCACATCGGAGGAAGGTTGCTTGGTTGTGTTTGTACGAAATTAATGACTAGCATTGGCCATTTGTTATGCTATTTATCCAGGTAATGAGCAAGCGTGGACCGCCATTTCTCACCTCATGTTCACTCTGTCCTGATCACCCACCGTTCTCTGTCACTGGCGTCAAAATCAGGCGTAGGGAGCCACCACGGATAGAGGAATAGCCTGCTCGGTTCTGATCAAGTGTTCAATTGTTTAGCTAGTCACAAACATAAACAGCATGAACACAGGGTTTGTAGGGCAGGAGTCTTTGTTAGTCGATGCGTGTTATGGAAAACGGCTATTTGGCTTTTTTCTGGGTAATTCAGATCTCCAGCAGAGCCTTGTTCGCCTTGGCCTCTTTGTGCAAATGAAAAGCCACAAATAAGGCCCTGGCAGTGCTTTGGTCTTAGTTGTATTTAACAGGTTGAGTCAGCTGCCATGTCTGCCTCTCCCCTGAGCCTCAGTGTCTTGTGAGGGTAGAGCTTTTCGTGTTTGTCCCTTTTACAAGGTCTTCCTATTGAAGGTGTTCAGGGTGAGTGAAAGCGAGGACCTTGTTTGTGGTAAAAAGGTCATTGTTAGCTTTTGTGACGGAGCAGATTGGATGACAAAAGTGACAGTGCAGCTAGCTTAGTGGTAAGGTTCTCCTCCTTGTGCCCTTAAATTCCTACAACTCCTTTTCCTGATTCTCCCAATAAAACTTTACCCATACTTTTGACCTATATTCTCCTCCTGCTTACCTAAATGCTCACCTAAACCGTTTTAAAACCCAGAGGATGCCACATCCTCTCTAATCTGAACACAAACAGTCCCTTTAGTGACCCGCGGCGTTTGGTTTTTCTTGTAGCCATTTCGCCGAGTGACCTTCTCTGTGGTGAGCCAGCCCCAGGACCCTCACCAGCAGGGATCGCTGCAGAGCTGCTACGACAGCGGCCTGGACGAGTCGGAGACACCCAGCAGCAAGAGCTCGTCGGGCCCCCGGCTGGGTGCCCTGCCCCTGCCTGAGGACAGCTACGAGAGGACAACGCCGGATGGCAGTGTCGGTGAGGCAGAGCACATGGAAAATGGTAGGGGCAAACACTAAAGAAAGCATAGACAGCCTGTAGATGTAGGAAACATATAGTGCATCACATAGCACACACACTAGCTCAAGTACACACGCACACACGTAGAAGCCCTTTATTTTGAGAGTCCTGTGGCTTAGCTGTGGTCTGACAGTTCTTGGCTTCAGATAGCAGCGTGAGGATTGTGTTGCCGTAGCTGTTATTTCCTTTGAATAGGCCTAATACCCAAAATTCCGCATCATGTAGTAGGGGCTCCTGGATTTAAAGGCTTTGTTTCTGTTTCAGAAACAGCAGGCTTATTTGATCAAAGGGGCTACATGTGGGAATATATGTAAGACACATATTCTCTTAAATCAACACCCATCATGCCGTCTTGTCTTCTTTTATATTGCACTATGTTTTGGCCGTTGTTACGATTCCTGCTGAATTCCATCTCAGGGTAAACCTCCTGTGCGCTCCTGATGAATTACTTTTATTTGTATGGATCAAGTAGAAAAGAAAAACAACAGGGGGTTAAGACCTGACCTGGATTGTTGGACAGACGGTGGGTTTGTCTTGAGTGAATCTTTGATTTAATCAGCAGATGGAACTGATGCAGTAAAGAAACTGTAGTGGAGCCAATCTGAGCAGGAGCGCTGGAGAAGATTGCTGTGGCAAGTCCTGGGGCGCGGCACTGTCTCCCCGTGGAAGCACGTACTTTACATGCACTAGTTTAGTTCAACTAGATCCCAAATATGTGAGGACGTGTGCGCCTGTGTGTGCACTGAGAGATAGAGGTAATGGTCCCATTCATAGTCTCGCAGTCTGAGGCCATGCTTAACAAGGAGTAGCTGTCTTGAGAGTGCTAAGCCTAAGTGCGCAGGCTTTCCCACTGCAGCTTAGCATAAAGATATTCAAATCTCCTAAAGATCCCATCTCTATCCTCCCTGTAACTTTGCAGATGTGGGTTTCAGATAGAGTTGTACATGTCACTGCTGGCAAAGGACACACTGTAGCACAAAACTAGAACAAACAAATTATTTAAAACTGCTTGATTTACCAAAGAGTTAAGAAAAAAACAGCCCAGATTACATGTTACCTTGTGAAAACAAGAGTGAATATATTAGCATAAATTGAAATTTGAGTATTTTCCTTATTGAATTGGCTTTGCAATTGAAAAAGATGCTGCATACCAAAGAGTTTTAGCGGAATCAAGTCAAGGTCAATTTATGAATCAATCATCCAAAACAAACAACATGCTGCGTGCCATCTCTTCACAGATCTGACAAATTCAGTGTCAGGTAAAATTCAGACTTACAAATGAATTATATGTTTGCACAATTATTGGGAGAAATCTTTAGAGAGTTTTAGAGGTTGTATTCTGCAGTGGAACGAGTATGAAGCATTGGAACAGGGTAACCTCATGATCTGGAGAGAATATTAAGTCTTGGCCAACACAAAAGCTTTACATTTCCTTATAAAGTGTCCTTGTGGTCGACACAGTGCTCTTATCTGTTCTGTTAGTTCACTCCTCACTTGAGCATGTAAAACAAATGGAATCATCTAAAGGTTAGGGCAAATATTGGCAAACCGCCGTGGCCTCTTAAGGGGAGGTAAGAATGGTCATTAGCACTCCTCCTTGTGTTGTAACCCAGGCACAGAGTAGACATTTTGACACTGTGCAAAAACACTTGAGAAAATTATGGGGAGAGGGGGAGAACAAAAGTTAGCAGATGGCGCCAGTGCTTAGTGCAGGCCTGGGTGCCGTTAGCGACAGGTAATTTTGGACATTTACATGCATGATAGGTGGTCGGTGTGTTTGTGTGAACTCAGAAAAAGTAGCTAAGGGGGTAGTAAAGCCATAAACACATAGATTGGATTTTGCCTTTTTCCTTTTTATTTCCTTTATTTTGCATTTTATTAGGGTTCATAGCCAGTGTCCAGAATTCCGTGTGTGCGTAATAATAGAGTTTGCAGTTAAAACAAAGGAATTATTTATTTTAGCGCTTCAAATAGTGCATTGTATCATTTATTCCTATTGAAAAAATATAATTATAAGCCATTCTCACTTGCAAAAGCCTGATTTCGTCAGATCTCAGAAGCTAAGCGGCGCTGGTGCTGATGAATGCGGTGTGTATGTGAGCGCTGGTGGTGGTCAGACAGGCCGATGGCACAAATAGGCAACCTCGCTTCCGTCAATCTGTCCCAGGGCAGCTGCGGTTGCAATAGTATCTTACCAACCCCCGAGTGCAGAGTGAATGAATAATGCATTGTAATGTAATGCTTTATTATGACTGTCAAATTGTTGCTTCGATGATAAGTAACATTTGGAAGAGTATAAGGTGACGCTTCTGCACTTCTGTGGTTAATTTTACAGCTTTTACTCGTTGTGTGTTACTTGAGCCGCAGCCATGGCATCTGAAGAGCTCATTTGCAAAAGCAGATATCTTCGTTAAGAAAATTTGTCGCTTTTTGTTTCTCTAATGAAAATACCATTGAGTGAATTTGTTCAAGGATGGATGCACTAAAACCAAGTAGGCTTTTGAAATAAATGCTAGACAAAGAGTAAATCGCAAGCCTCCAACATATTATTGTTCAAATGGCACTCTTCATTTACAGGTGTGTTATAATTTGTAGGATTGATGACGTATTTCCTGAAGATTATCATGGGGATTAAGAACTAATATTAATCTACTAATCGTATTCAGTTCTTCAATGCAATGCGTGGACAAAAGCCGTATGTACCCTTTGTCTTTCTGTACTCGCTCAAAGCTCTTTCGAACACTGTTGCTAGAACTATTAGGAGCGTCTTGTCCGTCTCACACATATGAAAACATAAAGGCACATAAGCCATAGCCATGCAGACACCTTATGGACCAAAGCACAGAAAGACAACATCCGTGTTTGCTCAAAACTCAATCTTACTCCTCTCCACACTTGTGCCCAGGGACCCTGTTTTACTTTTTCAACCCCCCATCTCCTTCATCAAGGTCAGGTTTTCTAACTTTATTATTTTTTATTGGCTGCTCCCTCTGTCCACGGGGAATGTCAAAAACAACACCGACAAAACAACTTTTCTATCTTCAGCAAAGCCAAACTTTTAAAGCAAAATATTAAGGGTCACTTGAAGAATTATGCCAAGTGGAACACTATTTTAGATTAAATTTGTTTTTATTATTAGAATTCTGATTTGAAAATACAGTTTTCGAGGTGAAATTCTTGCTGTATTCCAAAAGACTCTATCCCATTGTGAAAAGGTTCACATTAAAGCTTCATATTAGAAGTATTGCAAATGTTTTTTGGACCTTGACATGGTGGTAACTGTAAGAGCAACAGTAAATAATTGTAGTAGTCGAAGTTATTTCCTTTCCTTGTTCCATGGCATCAAACTGAACTATATCCATTGAGGCAAGCAGGTAACATAATCCAAGTTACGGGTCAGATCAGTGAAGAGGCGACCCTCGCACCCATAGGAATGGATGTTTTTGAAGGCATTTTGTGCAATGAATAAAGTGAGTAATCGTAGAACAAGTAGCAGCAAGTAGCAGCAACAGTAACAGGCATGAGTAACCACGTTGGCTGGAACAGAGTTAATACAAGCTGCATAGACGCTTAGATTGGAGAATTTTAGACTGAATAATACAATAAAAAGTAGTTTTAAATCACAACAGAGCCCTATCTGTCTCTATATATTACCACATACGCACAGCTGGGTCTCTCACTTATTCATAAACTTATCCTCATTAGATATTCATCCACGCTGAATGTATGGAGTCAGACGCTCGATTAGGCCTTAATAGAAGTTAAAAAGGTCTTCCGCAACTACATATATAGCATTATTGGAGGGTCAAAGATCCATAAGTTCTTATTGATCTTTAAATCACCTGGGGGGTAGTGGACTTTTCAATTTTTACCTCTATAACGCTTGCTCTTTCCAGATGTATGAGGTGTCTTTTCGTATGAATCAACAGCTAGCGGCCCTGGAGATGTAATACCATGTTCAGTGTATTACACCGATGTACCGCGCCGTGCCATACACCCTCCATGCTCTAGGTCACCCTGTCAATTATATCTCCCTTTCAATCCATACAACCAAAATAGAGGAACAGGCTAATGCCGCGACCTCTCACCTCTACAGAACGCCCTTGTATCTCGGATTATAGACGTTATAATGCGCCGCCAGTGGCTACGCTATACACATGTAATCAACGCTACTGTGTGTGCAAATGAGTTTAATCAATAGGTTAAAGATGCCAAATGCTAAACCGTTTCTTCTGAAAAAGGAGGCGATGCTTTTGCTTTTAGTAGTTTTGCCGAGAGTGAGAAAGAACAAGTCATCATAGCTTTGAGCGGTTTTACACACACTTTATATGATTATTTGCAGATAATGTTTAAAAATAAGTGATTTGCAATGATTAGCCTTACAGCAAGAAGGTTCAAAGTTGGATTCCCGGATCAGAATTGTCCAGCCGATGGAAGGATAAGCAGAGGTCAATTTTTCTTACAAGGATAATAAAGTGCACCGTAACCTTCTCAGCAAAGAGGTTGCGGGTTCTAACCTTTAATACATTTAACTGACTATTAGTGTCTAAAACGAATGAATGAGAGGAAATTCTGGAGTTCTTTTTTGTTTTGAAGTCATCCTACCAAAGCCAAGTAGTTGCTATAGGCCCCTGTCACCGCAAATCTCTAAATGTGAAATTAAATAAATAAAAGACAATGAGGAAAATAAAATACTGTGGGACTTGTCGATCAGTATTTTGATTGATATTGTTACAATGATCCAAATCATTTGTTCCAGTTAAAATGAGTTGCCAGGAACAAATACTAAACGCCAAGATATCCTAATCCAGCCGGCACGAAATGATAACATAAATCCTATTCAAACGACTTGTGTTTTCTTACTTTATTTAACACATGTTGTTGTTTGCCCACAGTCCAGAAGAAACGCATTCCGGTCCTCAACTTTTATTTACCACTATATCATAGAGTGCATCGTGCAGAGGCTGATTTTGTTTATGCTGGCTGCAAAGACAGATGAATAGTGCAAATTTATTGTAGCTGCTAAGAGAGTAATAGCACATCCCGCTAGCTGCTAACGTTAACATTCCACCCACGTTCCTCTCCCTCTCCCTCATTCTCCAACTTTGGCTGCCAGACAACCAGCCCCTACCACCACAGACACACACACACCACGCACACACTCACGCACACACACAATCTCTATCTTGTGCCTGCCTCTCCTGCTGAGAAATCTCGGGGTACCTCTGTTGGATTACAAACATCATCATTTACCGTTGGCTAGAGCGTGCAGTGGAGACAGACAAGAGGCGCATCACAGCAGTTATCAGGCAGGTATTGGGGAGCGACCGGCTACAAAAGAAAAAGCTGGACATACTTAAAAACAAGCAGCCATTAAAGGACGCATGCTTGGTGTTGTTAGAAACCCGGCATGTACGTTCGCAACAAAGGAAACGCGATCCAACTGCGTCGAGTAGACCCCTTGATGGATTGAAGTAAAGAAATCCGACGATAACGAGCAGCAGTTTCGGTGAACCACAAACTGTCATATTGAGACCTCAACAATGTGTGAGTTATCGGCCATTTCAATTCGCCGCACAAAATTTCCAATTCAGTTTCTTTTTCCGCCGCCCGAAATCACAACAGCTGTCGTCTCACGGGGCTTAACAAAATTGTTAGATTAACCAGCAAGAAAATTTGAAAATCAAACAAAGAAACAGTCATTGGTCAAGAAAGACAAGGAGATTAACCAAACGTTCTCCGATACTCAGATTACTCATAATACTGTTGCGGTACCTGACTTTTTGACAGCAGGAATGACATCCGACATAAAACATTTCATTCTTCATCGGCTGCGGCGTAGCAATCAAACTTTTATCAACTCAAATGCGCAATAGGATTCTCAGTAGCCTTATCATCGTCTTAGAATTCCCTGCGTTTTTTTTGTTGTTGTCATTTCTGCCTATTTACGCCCATTGCAACACATTGCTCAGGCTGGTTAATAATGTGCGTGTGTGCTGGTGCATGTGTGGAAGTGTGTTCATTAGGCTGAGCGAGATTGTGAGGCCAGATGGCAAAGCGAGTTTGTTTAATTAAAACCATTCATATTTCAAGAGCGGCGCTGCACAGGCACTGGGTTTTTGGTCTGATTTCCCCAAACTTAGTCAGAGGAAGCCTGGTTGTAGCTGCGTATGTGTGTGCTATAATGCAGTGCTATCAATCAGCAAGTCCCCGCATCTATCATCGTTCCTCCCTAAGGTCACTGTACTCGCATTAATTTAAGTTATCCAATCTGGACCGCCCCGAAAGTACATCGCGAAGCCTAGCGACGCTTTGTTTGAACACATCTCCCCAGCATGGCTTTGTCTTTCGTGTTTGCCCCAAGTCGTTGATCCGCCAAGCGTGTCTCGTATTCATTTCCATCTGTCCTCAACTCCGTCTACGCACTATCCCGGGGCAAGGGAGACGGCAAGGGACACGGAACGAACAAGAAGACCCGCTGCGACCGTAGGGAGGAAAGAGTAAATGAGTGCACGGGAGCCAAAAAAGATGAAATTTAGAGAGGGATAGAGTGAGTAGGAAGAAAGGGAGAGAAGAGAAGAAGGGGATGGTGGTTACATGCATGATCAAGTCCCCAGCAGGGAGTGGCTTTTGACGGGGAGATGATTGATCACTGTGGCGCTGGAGCGGGCAGGTATTCAAATCATCGGCGGGTGTCGCATACAGTGCAGTCTCACAGGCGTGGACTGTTGAGTGCACCTGCAGTTTCAGTCAAGAGTGTCCAAAGTCTGGCTCTCGGGCAAAGCAGCGCATACGGAGAAAAAGTACACTGTTTCACTGTTTACAACTGACAATGGAGGGCATATGGATGCAAAGTACTACAGCATTGTTGTCGAGTTTCTTTCAGGGAATCATAGTGGCTTCTGTTATTCTAAAAGTGAGAAAGATTCAATTCTACTGTGATTTCTTCAATTTTACGCTGTCCTGTTGTGTGTTCCAGATGGGAGGGACACAATAAAACCTACATTAGACTTATGTAAAAGAAAAATTCAAATCTGTCAACTGGACAAGAAGATGTTGGAGTGAAGATATTTTGTTGTTCATCTTAAATTCTCGTCAGATTACTGGTGCCTTATATGTATCTGAAGGGAGGAGCTAAATACACTGAAACCTATACCAATTGCTTACAAAGTCATTCAAGTTAGCCATAGTTTGGACACTCCTGCTCTAATGGGTTACTTTTTTGTTTAGCTATAGGTCTGGGCATAATTTCGACTTAACACAACATGTAGCTTTAAAAATTCAACATTGAAGTAGCCAAAATTTATTGAAGGGAGCTCTTATAGTCTTTGATAAGAAAATATCTTAATTATATTACAATGCATTGACAGGCCTCTCACAGCACTACTCTATATTCATAATTCTTCCCCAGCACACCGATCCACTTCTAATCTACTTCTGTAGCTACAGCTGCCCGGGGGAGGCTGCCTATCTGTGTCAACGGCCATCATAATCATCAGTCACTTACACATTCATACATAGATAAGGTGAGTGAAGTGTGTTGCCCAAGGACACAACAAGAGCATGGACGTAATCTTATCATAACTCTAAATGTTTCTATACTGTACGAAGCATTGATAGTGCACGGCCTCAAAGAGATATTGATGGTTTATCGTAATGGAGAATGAATAGTAAGATCTTTTTTCCAGAGACACCGTGGCCTTGCTTTACCACACGCTGCATTTCATATCGATATCCGACCTACTCAGTAAACAACACATGTTTCCCTGTAAGCTAACCCTTTACACATCTCGAGACTAGCTTCCCATTAGCTACTGAAACTTGCATGCGCTGTTTTATTTGGGTCAGCCACTTTAGATTGCCTTAATGGGATCGTAAGCAGGGAAACGGTGCATAACTTTCGCCTCCTAATCACCTTTTCCGTGGCACAGGAGACAGCGAGCGACCTAACCGATTGTACGTGCCCAACTCCGGGTCGGACACAAAAGAAAGCAGGGCATTGTGGAGGTCCAAGTGTGTCTAATGGAATTGTTACTGGTGGTGTTTTTGTGGAGCTAGAGGCGTCCTGACACCCACTCCTGACAGAGATTAAAAAAGCCATTCAGCCGGTTATAAACACCAATACACACCGAACATCACACAGCCACAGCTACGGAGGCCATTTGGAGCAAGCAAAAAACGAAAGAGAGAGTGAGAGAAAAAAATCCTTCCATAGCTTCAATTTCTGTACCGTTTCTTTTAAAAGCGGTGCTGTCAGGCTCACGCAATGAAAGGGCCTGCTCTTGTAAGTCGGCCATATTGTTTCAGTGGGGCATATGTGTGTGCTGATTTCTTTTTTGGCTTTTAAAACACGCTCGCCTGTTGTATATTTTTACATTGCGCTAGCTGCAGTTGAAAAGGCGCGAGTGGGAGAGAGGGAAAAAAAAGGCAGAGGAGAATAGGGTTTTCTGCAAGATGGCGACACAACTGTATTTTCAATGAGGGCCCTACAGTCATATACAGCTGATACATTTTGGTGCCTTTTTAGAGTCAACCAAGCATTGACTATAGCAATTTGGACAGCATCCAAATGGGTTATGTTCAGAATAAAAATTGCTTCCTTCCGACAGCTGTTAATATGCAATGCCTATACTAGACACCAATCAAGCGTAACATTACGACCACACAAGGTGACGTGAAAAACACTGGGATATATTAGCCAGCGAGTAGAGAATGCTCGATCAGTGATGTGTTAACATAAAAAAAAAAAAAAAAAAAAAAATAGGAGGGGCATCTAGGGTCCTGTCATCACTGGGCAGTCAGCGGCCAGACATCTGAAACAGTTGCATTCCACAGAGGGGAGAAAGCCGGGGAACAACTTGTGAATAGCAATGAATAGACTACAGGTGAATTGGATAGTGAATGTTGTTGACTGCTGTCATTACTATATCCTGCTTTTGTGATGAGATAATCGGCATTTTCATTTTAAAATTGCATGTACAGAACTGCAGCGATTTGAAAATAAATAATGAACTCAAGGCATCTCCTACAGCAGTAAGCTTTGGTTCTGATAAAGTTTCCAGAATCCACAAATTCCATGGCTGTACCTATAATACGCAGGTGTTATGCCCGATCAGACACTAGTGCTTCTGCTTGGCTTGAGAATGTATGTCAGGTATTTACTCAGGACAATTAAACTGCTCTCAGGCATCCAGCCAGAACATCTTCTCAGTCTTGTCCCTTACCCTCCCAGACGCACTGTTTTGGGGCATGTTCTCTCCTCCTTTGGCCTGTTTTCTCCACCTCCTTCTCAGCTTCTGCTCCATTTTTGTCTGGAAAAACACCGCAGTGCATTTCAGGTGAACAGGTTGTGCCGGAGTGAGCGATCGTATTTGCCGTAGCTCGCGTCGGAGCATCAGGTGTGCCGTGCTGGTGCGCAGTAGGCTACCATGTCATTCCCAGTGTGTGGTCTGTAAGGCTTAGGCGGAGTTAGTTGCGGAGCATGCCAATAACACAAACTATTTACTTATTTATCTCCTCGGTGGAAAGTACAACACTCAGGGATGGCGCTAGGACGGGGGCAAGAGGGGCCTCAAAACCTTCCTACCTAAGGCTTTTGACCCTCCACCTGAGCAGTAATTGGCTGCTCTGGTCATATGTCATACTTTTCTACCTCTGATTGGATGTTGGCACTCTTTCCTCAACAGTCACGCAGCACAGAAAAGAATATATGATCAAGGAACTAAAAAAAGGGCATTTTGTACATAATATATATCATTTTCTATGAGTTTTGCACTAAATACTTGGCACAAATGGGCAGAGGGACTGGAATAAAGAGGCATTTGGGACATGTGCTACAAAACTAAGTAACCTAGTAAATGTAAAACAGTATCGAAATGTTCAAACGATTAATTAAAAACTTATAGTCGTGAATAAAAGCGCTGTATTTTGTGGTTGGCAGTGTAGCAGTGAGTTATTCATCACAAGATCTAAAATAAAACAGCTAAAGCTACAGGACGAACGATAGATTAGTCGGTCGGACGCTAAAGGTAAAACAGTTTTTTAGCGGAGTTCATAAAAAAATGGAAGTTGAAGGAGTGACGGATCATGCGGCAAACACGAGGCCCGGATGCGACTTTTGCTTGCATTAATATTATAGCTACGCGCATGATGTGATTAGGGATGAAACAATAATGGCCCATTGTATTCACAGCTAATAGGAGACATAAGGAGACAGCTAATAATATCAGCTCTGTTCAAAATGTTCTGGAGTTGCCCCAGACTCCCTGCTTTCAGAGGCCTTTTGTTACACTTTCTAATGATACTTGCTAACACTGCAGCCATAGTCTTAACTTGCCTCTGGAGGGTTATGTACAAGAATTTGCAGAAAAGACAATGAAATAAATAGGCCAATAAATATAAGATAATACAGAAAACATCTATTTGCAAGCGGAACGAGCGTGGGGCAGTCCTTAATCTAAAAGTCCCAGCACGCCCCTGGATATACAAAACAGCACTAATTTAGACTGCATACAACAAAATATTGAACTACTTTCCCCCCTCATCAGAAAATCTACCCTCCCCTGTATGAAAATTCTCATCGGACAAGCGCATCCTCGAGTACAGTTATGTGCATATGTTGAGGCCTGCCAGGTTCTCACTGGGAGCGTATCGGAATGAAAGCAAGCCAAAGACACGAAAGGCATTCATTTTCTTTTCGCACATAGGGGAGTTTGTTGGAAAAGGCAGCAAACAAACAAGAAGATTCAGGTGTTCACACATGCTGCAGGCCGGCACCAAGCTGGGACCGCTCATGCATTCATTCACTCCTCAGCCAAACAAGCTGTATTACGTGCACGAAACATCTACCTACAGATACGCTCATGCATAATAACTAAAGACGATCTCCGTTGCCAGCGAATTCCTTTCATACACACAAACTCTTTAATTTTGCAAGGAAGATGTTGGAGAATTAGCCGTGTTGCGATGTTAGCCTCCTCGCGACCTTTGGGGCGAGATCGAAATTTGCGTAGATTTTTACTCGGACTACTATACGCCGCCTTTAATATCATGTACAACACAATGCCCTGGCAGCTTAACCTTTCTTGTTCCTTTGCTCTATCTATTCCATCCACCCACCACTTCCTCCGCAGAATGCATTTGAATAGTGCACAACCCAAACAGTTTTATTTCATCACTGTCTGGTTTGAGTATAATTCTTCGACTGTCATGGCTGCAAAACTGACTTTCCTTACGGAGGGGTTTTTTGTCAGCAGCTTGGAGTGCCGCCATTAACTGGTACCAATTAGGTTGTATTATTTAGGAATCCGACTTGACGCTGGTCTTTAATCGGGCTGGTTTGATGAGTCAGAGGCTGAATGCGGCAAAAACTGTCAAAATACAAGCAAATAAAGAGTGTGCTGTCGAGGGCTTTGTGTAGGACGTTAATGGTAATGAGCATGTTTGCATGGAGGAGGTAGAGTGTGTGGCTTATTAGTATCTTTTACATTTAACAGACTAAATAGGGCTAATATTAGGCTCTTTGGAAGGCTTCAAGTGACGCGGTTAATTTAAAGTGCCTCTATTGCTATAATCTGCGAGGTGTCAGTAAATAAACAGACAAATCAATACTATACTAGTGCAGGGCTGTGCATTAATCACGTTTTAAACAAGATCAAAACTTCTGTTCTTCAATGAAAGGATGGTCTGTTAAAGGATGTGGATTGGAGCCTGTTTACTTTTCATATCACTGAAAGGTTTTAATGTGTAAATCCAGGTTCTGTTTAGCTTTTCATTTGACTGGAAGGTTTTGATTCTGCACTCTTCTCGTTTAAAAAAAGATGATTTTATGATGATTGTTGGGCAGTATGTTACTGTTATCGATTGGCTTGTATTGTGATTTATTTGGTAAAAATGTCACAAAACTGGAATTTGTAGCACTTCAATGAAAAGCAAAATTGGATACTTTCTGTGCCACGATTGCAGTCGCAGATTAGTGATTGAAGATCCAAGGTGGCAACAAACTTTTACACACACACCTGCACCTATTTTTGCTGTTTTTGGAGATGTGGTGGATTTTTTATGCTCATTTGTTTCGTTTGTTTTCCTCAAAAAACTGTGTGTATTGTATTTTAAACAGGGGCACCCATAAAATTTGGCTAAAAAAGTGGAAAAAAAAAAAAGCAAAACAGTCCAAGTTGCTCTCATTGGTTTCAGATAACAGAAAGAAAAGAAGAAGCAGCTAGTGGCAGAAGCAAAAAAAAATGCAGCATGGAGCAAACACTGGGAGAAAAGTATGCGTTCTCTAGTTGGAAAAGTACACTATTGGATATTTCTCCTTAGTCGGTACAAGTGGAAAGACTATTGTGGTCCGCTGTCAATTATGAGGTGGAAGCACATAAGCGAAAAACTCCACATCAAACCTCTTAAAACATTTAAAATGGATATACACCATACACACCACGGCGCGAGTAGATGTCCGCCAGCTAACAACCAAACCTGGATTTCTCCCATGAGTCCCGACAAGTAACGTGAGTAGATCTAAACAGGCTCGTTGCTGAATATATTGCGGAGGAAATGCTACATCTTTCCACCGTGGACTCCCTTTCCTTTTGTCGTGTAACAGACAAATTTCCCCAAACAACAATGTGCAGTTGCCACACAGAAAATCATTTATCTGGTATCTGGAGAATGAATACGCAAAGATGGAGGCCAATTTAACTATTCATTGGTTCAACTCAAGCTCGAAGCTGCCTTGGCTTGCAAAAGAGTGAGAGGCAGACACGCTTTTGATGTCATAGCTGCTGAGCTCGAGCGGATTTGCCCAGCACATGGTTTGCTCTACAAACTTGTAGCTACAGCGACAGATAATGCATCTAATTTTGTTAAAGCATGTAAGACTTTTAACACCCCTGAATGTGAATATGAGAAGGGAGAGGAAGAGGAGGAAGAACAGGAAGTAACATTCACAGATATAGCAGAAGCCCTCATCTCTGTTGCTGATGACGGTCACCTCACACTTCCCCCGCACTGCAGGTGTGCTTCACATACCATCAACGTGATTTACACTAGTGGCATTGAAGAATTTCTTACAACTAGTACAACAGCTAAATCTATGTATAGGGTCACTATTGCAAAATGCACAACGTTCAGGTCAGCCAGAGGAAGGTTCAGGTTCCGTCAACTACAAGGGGGAATTCCTTTTAGGAGGGCATTTCCAGAGTTGCAGAGATTCACATGAATGAACTGAATAACTGTTTGGAGTTGGGAATGAAAAGGAGTACCAGTTCACTCCGATGAAGCTACTGTACAGTGCCTGGCTAAAAAAAGTCGGCACCAAAAACAAAAGGTCACACACGCTAACATTTCGTTGGACCGCCTTTAGCTTTGATTACACGCATTCACTCTGGCGTTATTTCGATAAGCTTCTGCAATGTCACAAGATTTATTTCCATTTCCAGTCTTGCATTCATTTTTCACCATCGATTATGGTAGAATCTGACCGCTGCACAAAGCCTTCTCCAGCACATCCCAGAGATTCTCAATGAGGTCTGGACTCTGTGGTGGCCAATCCATGTGTGAAAACGATGTCTAATGCTCCCTGAACCACTCTTTCACAATTTGAGCCCGATGAATCCTATCATTGTCATCTTGGAATATGCTCGTGCCATCAGGGAAGAAAAAATCCATCCAATCCTGGTCATTCGGTATATTCAGGTAGTCAGGTGACCTCACTCTTTGAGCACAGACTGTTGCTGAACCTCGACCTGACCAACTGGAGGAGGCTCGGACCTATTTGCTTAGTTAAATCCAGGTCTTTTTTTTTCTTTTTTTTTTTTTTTTGCCAGGCAGTGTATTAACAGCAGCACTGGACATATTGCAGGGTGATGACACTGTTTCTATGGTCAGTCAACACTTGAGGACAACCTTAAAGATGTCTTCTCCAAGATGAGAACTGAACTTCGAGATGACATACATAAAGCTTTACATAGACATATCACGATAGACTATCACTACTAGAAACAAGCACATCATTCTGTAGTAGATCAACTTAGCAATACATTTGTTTTAAGTACTGTTAAATGCGTTTTATTTTTTTGGGCCATCCTGACTCTTTTCACCAATGTGCTGGACAACAAAGATGCTCTTCTTGGTGCCGTGAGCTGCCCAAAGTTCAAACTCCGCTGGGTAAAAGATGGAGACAGAAGACGGGAACTGATAGATCTTCCCGATAGCAGAGTGCCAAACAATTTCTTCCTCGGCAGAAGACAAAAACTGACAGCGTGCCCCGAAATGCAGCCACCCCTGTCACTGGCATAGAATTCTTTGGATTTGAGTCAGAGCCCGAGGACTGTTACTCCGCAGAACAAGAAATCTTGAATTATCTGCGATCTGGTGGATTTCAGCTTGACACTTAAAACTATCAAGAAGATTTTCCTGAAGTACAACACTCCAATCTCATCAAGTGCACCTGCGGAGGACCTTTTTTTAGTTTAGGCAGACTGTATTGACCCCAAGGAGGAATAAACTATCTGGCCACTGATTTAAGAATCTTCTTTTGATGAGATACAACCACCGTTTCACCTGCCCTAATCACTTTTTTAAATCACGAACAGCAGGAATAAAGAACAGACCAGTAAGTTATTCTTTTTGCTGATTTGTTTTAAAAAAGTTGGGGAGAGGATGAGGCAGGCACAGCACAGATTTCGGTTTGTTTTAAGTTAGGAAATGTAGATAAAACACGCTACGAACAGCAGTATTTGTGTTTTATTGAATAGTACACTGTTCTAAATCTAGAAAAGAATACTGAGTTTATTTATTTTATGTCAGAAATTAGAGACAGCTGTGTCGATTATGGGCATGTCCCACCGGGAGGAGGCCCCGAGGAAGACCCAGGACACGCTGGAGGGACTATGTAAAACGCCTTGGGGTCCCACCGGAGGAGCTGGAGGACGTTCTGGGTGAGGGAACAAGTTGCTTAGACTGCTGCCCCCGCGACCCGGCCCGGATAAGCGAAGAAAATGGATGGATGGATGGAGTGTCGATTATGTTTTCCAGGTCAAGAGAAACAGTATAGTAAAACAGAAATATAGTAATTTGAGTGGCAATTAGACTACTTTTTGAAGGAGTAATCAGTAATTAGTTTTACATTTCCGAAATAATCTGACCAACACTATCGATTAATATGATGAAATTCGTTTTATTTGCAACGATACTTCACTCGATATATAATTTCCAATATCTGTCATTTATACCAAGACATTAGTGGAATAAGTAAGAATATTTAGAGTGGTGTTTTGCACGCATCAGAGATTGTGCCCACAAAGGTAAAATATGCTTAAATGCTTGTTTTAAGAAAAGGAATATTTTGAAATAACACAACTTCACAATAGTCAAATCTACTGATAAGTGCCTGTATCGCTCAACTCAAATAAAATCCAAATTTGAATCCATGAAGCATTTTAGACAGACATTTCATGCCCTTTTCATCACTCCTGTATGTTTTGCACATACCAGCACATGAGAATGAATCACGTTCTCAGTGGGGGTTTCTGCTGCGCCCCAACCAACTTATTTTTACTTCCCCTTTTTTCGCCTTATAAAAATAGATGAAAGCTTGTTACAAAGGAGGTGGCGGGGGGGGGGGGGGGGCGTATATGTTGGCACTTTCTCCCTAGCACCGCAAGTCTTATGTGTTTGCGAGTGCAGCTAATGTGGCTTCTACAGCGGTGAGAACAGAAATCCGCCAGAAAAAGAGGGAGGAAGCGCCTAGGGAGTTGGAAGGAGAATGATTTATAGAAAGAAGTTGTCCACCGGTAAAGCTGTGTCGACATTTCCTAATGGCGCACGCCGTGAACTTTGACCTCTGAGCCTCTGGAAGCTTTCATAAACCATCTCATACATGCTTCGCTCAACCTTCGGGGGCAGTATCCTCTTGAGCTCCTGGCTTGAAGAATTTCATTTAGCGTCACTTTTGGGGTCAGATTTCAAAAGAGGTGCTCATGGACACAATTATTACCATATACGCACGACCTTCAACTAAACTAAAGTCTGCATTTTGCTACTTCAGGGTACGAGAAGGAAGCTCATTATTTTTTCTTAGCCCGAACAAATTTGGCAGTGTCTTTTCAGAAGTCCGTGGAAGAACAAAGCTGAGGTTTTTGTCAAAGGCAAGCGTGCATTTGCTGACTTCTTTTTTCTTCTACAAAAGGTCGTCCATCCAGTCCATCAAACGTTGTATCCCCTAGCGACAACCAGGCGAGAATTTCATATAGTGGTCAGCATTAGAGCCTTACATGTTTTATGAGGCCGGGAGCTCAGCCTACTTAAAACCAAACCATCTCGGCTCCCTTCTTACCGCAGCCGTGAAATTGGTCTATTTGCAGTTTTCTCTCTCTTTGCGAGTGTGAGGCTGCTTGCTTATGCATTGTTGTCCCACTTAAAGGGTTTTTAGCTTTTCCCCCATTGTGCTGTCTCTTTTAGCCATAGTTTATTTTTAACCGCGGAATAAATCGCGAAAAAGACAGCGACAGGGACAATTTTTCACCAGAGTTTAAAAATGCATTACCTCATTCACCTTCCTCCCACAACCTAGAGCTAGCTCAAAGTTCTCCCCCTGCGCTAAAACGAAACGTCGTCAGCACTATATGTGGCCAAATATAGGGTTCATGACGGTGAAATAAAACAACCCGGTGACAAGTTGGGATTGTTTCAGGACAACACAAGATGCACTCCGCTCCTCTTTCCAGCGTACCTTAAAAGTAACTGAAAAGTATAATCGTAACTTGATTAACTCGATTGGCATTTTAATAGTTTTACATGCAAGCAGAGAATTGTGAAATCTCATACAAATTACATGTTAACTTATATTACGTCTGCAGAAAGAGATATAATACTGTTAATTGAATAGATTAACAACTATATTTGTAGAAGTACTCGTACCTTAACCCAGGGAACCCAGAAGAAGTACTCTTGATCTTGATCTGAATCAGTAGTCCTAGTGATTACAACTACTTACAGCTAGAATCGCACCGCCAACCTGTGGGTCAGTGGATTGCTAACCATATAATCTATTATAATAACACAGTGAAATGTTCTCCTACAAGTACTACTACTCTTACTATTACTCCCAAAAAAAATACACAACATCTCTAACTATGGGTGCAAATAACGTATCTACTGCCCAGGACAAAAACTACCTCTGCTACTCTGCTTCATCTGCTACTACTACTCCTGCTACTACTGCAAGTCTACTTTCTCTACTACATCTACTACTACTGCTAGTACTGCAACTCTGCTTTTTCTGCTTCATCTACTACTGCTGCTACTACTGCAACTCTGCTTTTACTACTTCATCTACTACTACTGCTACTACTGCACCTCTGCTTTTTCTACTTCATCTTCTATTACTACTGCAACTGTACTTTTTCTACTTTATCTACTACTACTACTACTACTGCAACTGTGCTTTCTCTACTTCATCTACAACTACTACTACAGCTTTTACTGCAACTCTGCTTCTTCCACTTTATTAGTACTAATTATGTATAATAAGTAAAAGTGTTTCCCCCTAAAACAGAAAGTATAATCTTTCTAAGCAAGTAATCTAAGTATCATCTAAGAAGTACTTACTGTAGTTTTCTCCCACTGACTGAACTAAATACAACTAAACTGACATAGCACTCGCCCCTTTGAGGTCTTGCTGTACTCCCAGGTGTGCAGAGTTCCCTCAAGCCACGGCTCACTCCACAGAGCTCATTCACTGTCCTTTGTCTGGTGATTAGTGCATTATGAAGGCTTGAAAAGGCAGCTGCTGTTAGGACACAAAGAGCCTCTGCCACCCCTGTGCAGGTCTGATGGCTGCAGGCCCCTACGCCCTGCTTCCTGTAAGACGTGCCGGTTCAAGGCCTCCATTGAAGACACAATAGATGCTTAGTCCTGACTCAAAACATACCTTTAAATACTATTGGATTCAGGTTACGCTGTGTGACACCTGGCTTAGATGTGGTTTCAAAATTTAAAGTACTACTGTGTAACATTTTAGCCAAAGAATAGAAGCAAAAGACGAAGTTTAAATCTGTCACCCAGGTCTGATCAGACGACTGAGGGTCTACACCACATGTGTCAAACTCGAGGCCCGTGGGCCAAATGTGGCCCGCCACGTCATTTTATGTGGCCCGTGACAAAGTAAATTAAAAGTTATGACTGTCTTAAAATATCAGTTTATCAGGAGATACATAGTTACACAGCCATTTTTTTCATATCTAAGCAAATACATATGCAATATTTGTAACTTGAATAAGTAATCAATATAGAAACAGTTATTTAACAAGATAAAAAACATAGTTGCATTTATTTTACATTACATTTGGTTACATTTAGCTACATTTGTCTTACAGTTATATCTGGCCCTTTGAGAGAAACCATTTTGTTGATGAAAATGAGTTTCACACCCCTGGTCTACACAGAAACAAAGAATAGAAGCAAGTTTTGTTTTTTGTTTTTTCTCATTTAGTTTATTGGAAAGATGTCCGTGCAGTCCATCAGTCATCCAGGTTAAGCCCGTCATGATCATTATAATTATCTGAAGGGAGGCACTAACTACACCGAAACTAACACACCTTTTTACAACTGTTTTTTGTTTGTTAGCTGGGTGTATTGAACTACAAGTGTGAGCTGTCCCTTAGTCATATTTCGCATAATTGTTCTTCACTTACCCGTTTTTGCAAATTAACTCTACCATTTATGCTGCTCTACAATGTCATTTAATACAAAATAATTACAAAAAATATGACTACACCTGTTATGAACTGAAACTCTGCTCCAATCCATGTGACTTTTGGTGGCCTTTCCTTTGCAATCCTCCCTTCAGAATAATGGCAGGCTCCGAGGCTAAAACAATAGCATTTATCTTGTCCGCAGCAGAAAGCGGGCCCCGGGGCCATCACTTCAGTGGACTTTTGTGGAACTAGTCACAGAGGTGTCTCCTTGGGGCAAAGCCGATTGGATTTGGGCTAACTAATGAGCGACAGTCAGTGCAGGATTGAGGAGCTGACACGGGCCATTGTTTTGCCAAGTAGCTTCAGTAACAAATGTGGGTTTAGAATGCAGCCTTCACATGTCACCGCCACCGACATGAAGATGGAGTGAAAACAGTGCTGGCCTTTTTAAGGGTTTAAAAGAATTTGTGTGTGTGCCATTGGCAAAGCTGAGCCCATTGTATTTTCTATTAAAGGTTTAGCAGCAGCCACTAGATATCACAATCAAGCACTATGGGGTTTGGACAACATGTGTAATAATTTAAGTAGTCTGTGCAAATGTATTAATTAAATGAAGAATTAATGTATTAAATTTCAGTTAAATAACCAAAGCACAAAAACACTTTGAACGTTTACCCTTACCTATTTTAATATACTTTGGTCACGTTCGACGGGCCGGATTAATAAACCCAAAGGGCCGTGTGTGGCCCCTGGGCCGTAGTTTGCCCATGTCTGGTGTTATCCCTCAGTCGTCCAGATGTTTCGTAGTAAAAGAAAAATTCAAATCTGTCAACTGGACGAAAAGTTGTAGGAGTGAAGAGTTTAGCCTACAAACAGAAGCTAACACACGTATTATTCTGACCAGAACTGAAGAAGCGGCTTGGACGAGCTGCGAAACATCTTCACTCCTACAACTTTTTGTCCAGTTGACAGATTAGAATTTTTTCTTTTACTATAATAACTTAAGTAGAATACATTAGCAAACTTAGCAACCTTTTTAAAATTATGAAAGCAATAGTTCACAAGCAGTAGTAGTAGTAGTAGCAGCAATCAGTAGTAGGTTTTTTAGTAGAAAAAAACAGACTCAGTGGTTCAAAGCTATTCCTCATTTATCTTCTGCACTCCTAATCAGTGCACAGCGGATTTATTTCTACCTTAAGAGCTGCTTATACATGATATCTGTACTGGGGCAAGACAAACTTGAACTCAAATACTTGGAAAAATAAATCAGGTATAGGTCATTTAAGTTAACTGAAATATTCTGCCCTCTAGTGTTCATTGTGTATTTATTTATGTATTGAACAAATATGATCAGCTAATACTTTTTGCAGGCCAATATGATATTCTCTAAACTCAAATGAGCGTTGATATTGTATCATATATCATGAAAACCAGTGGTGGATGAACTACTGAATTGTGTTACTTAAGTACAAGTACAGCTACACAGGTAAAAAGTTGCTGAAGTAAAGTAAAAGTATTGCATTCAAAAATCTACTTAAGTAAAAATATTTAAGTACCTGTTTAAAAATGTACTTTAGGAGTAAAAAGTAAAAGTATTTCACACAAGTGTTGTTAATAAAGTATTAAATGTAGTGATATTAATTTTAAAAAATGATACATATTTTTGTCAGCAGCAACAATACAAATATATTTTTCTTATGTTTTTTTTGTATTTATTTGTGTTTGCTTAAAGCCGTAGCTTGAACTCGAAAACTTTAGTCAGGATGCTACCACGGACAAGGTAAAAATAACCCCTCAAATCTTAAGAAAAGTACTTTTTCTTTTCAGTCTAGTTAAAAAATGTAGTGGAGTAGAAAGTACAAATATCAACTTCCAAATGTAGTGAAGTAAAAGTAGAAAGCATCCACTGTAAAATCTACTTAAGTAAAGTACAGATACCTAAAAATTCTACTTAAGTACTGCACGTTACTACTTTTACTCAGTTACCTTGCACCACTGATGAAACAAAAGATAAAGTCAATGCAACCTCGTTATATAAACAATCCTAATCCTCAAGATGCAGCCGAAATCCCCGCTCAGCACCCCCCAAATAACAAAACATGCACCGGACTACGTTTGAGTAGATCTCTTCATCTCTCTAAGTAAAAGCACTGCAATGAGCCTTTGGCAGACTTAAACACGGCATTACAGCTAACTCCCTGCAAGCGCATGCATTTGTTAAGGGATGCTACCGGGCGACTCCTAGCAAACAACAGGCCGGCATTCTGCATAAAGAAGAGGGATAACTCAGTGCTGCAGGTGTGCTAACCCAGCAGCGTGTTGAAAATACACAATACAAAGAGCTGTTGAGACTAAGTGGGAACTGCAGCAAGATAGATGCCAGGTGGTAGCTGCGGGCTGCTCAAGACAGAGGTGAAATTACGAGGAACGCCTAAGTAAGAAGGGTGCAGTGTTCACCTTGAAATTATAAGTGCAATCTTTTGAAATGTGTGCTTGTGAATAATGAAGTGGATAAATGTGATGTTGTGCCAGTTCTACCCAAATGCATCAAGGTTACTACTACTACTGCTACTACTTCTGGCAATAAATGAATCAAAACAACGCACTTAAGCTATGAATTTCAATGCGCGCTATGTAACTTTCTGCTGCGAGATCTCTTGCCCGCGTGCAGACGTTATTAATTCATGTCGACTGCTTGTTTATACGGAGAGAGATGAGTTTAATGCCCTACTGTGCAACATATACAGCAAAAAGCAAAGCATACCAAGCAAAAAGTTGCACAGAGCATCTTTAAATCAGGGTTTATGTACGGCAGGGGCGTCAAACACATTTTCACCAAGGGCCACACAAATCTAACTACTTTTTTTTACTGTTTCTGTATTTATTACTTATTGAAGTTACAAATATTGCATATGCATTTGCCTTGATGTAAAAATATGGCTGTGTAACTGTGTATCTCTTGATAAAATGACATTTTAAGGCCATCATACCCTTTAATTTACCCTGTCGAGGGCCACATAAAATGATGTGGAGGGCCATATTTCGCCCACGGGCCTTGAGTTTGACACATGTGACTGTACCTCCAATGCAATGGAGAGAAACGCAATTACTAACACTAACACTGCTATTCATTTGATGGTCATGGCTACGACTAAAACGCTATTACTTCGACTTCTACTTGAAGTAATACTGCTAACAAATCTTCAATAGAAAGTTGCATTTGCATGTATTGGAAAGTTGTTTTTATACAAGTAGGCATGCAACCGGCTGGCTCCAGTAGGCCATTCCTATTTTCAAAACCGACCCATACCTTTGCGGACAAAATGGCGACATATCCAACGCATTTAACATGATTTATAGTGGCTATTATGAGTCCAGTAGATAACATCACGGCTAGCTGTACTCGACAAAATGAATTCCTCTCTCAAAGTCCATTTATGGCTGTATTCTAATGAGTATTTCTGTGCTGTGATGTTACATGCCATAGAGAGTAGCACTGTTTGCCTGCCTCCCACTCACTATGTACACTTGATTTTGAAATTCCGTTGCAAGTGACAGATTGGGTTCACACACAAGTCCTACTCATTATCCAGTTATATGAAGCTCTCATTCTCCACCACTCTTTGGGTTGTCATGTCCGCACACATGCCCAAAATGATCTGCCATATGAAACAGTTGAGTGTCCGCCATGATGGGATTTTTAATTGAAAAAATAGTCACATGTCAAGCCAATTTTGACTTTGAGTTTTAATTTTACTGAAAGAGAGTGAAGAAGAAAAGAATTAATGAGTATCAGTTTTTAAAAGGCGTTACAACGTGCGTCGCATTCTTGTAGTTATAGAACCAGTCGTAGTATTAGCAGTAGTGAAAAGTAGTTGTAGTTGAAGTTGTAGTAGTAGTAGCAGCATCAGTAGTAGTTTTAGTAGTCGTAGAGGTAAATCTATATAAACAGTAAGTCTTTTTTACACAGTTGAAGACTTCTTATTGTAGATTTTGGTGCTAAATATTAAAAAAACAATGTGATCTACTCCATTCAGTGTAGTGAAGACTGCGGTGAGCGTTTTATTTTGAGAAACAAAACAGCCCCTTCATAAGAGAATGTACCAACACCGTCGCAAGAGCAGCTCGGGACCCCAATCTGCTGTGCATCTCCATAAAATAGTGAGGTACAGATCTTAGTCAAAGAAGAAAAGTCTAGAGAGGGGAGTTAAAGAAGCAATTTTTGTTCATAAAGATAATCTATGTTTGAACAGGAATGGGGGGTTTAGACATCGTTTAGCTTCCATTTATAAGTCCGTCTTCAAACCTAAAACAAAACAAGGAAAAGAATAGTGATAGCCAGTATGCTAATAGGTATGAGAGCACCTATTAGGGACCTGAATGATAATACAAAACTTGACTCAGGCACAGTTTACACTTAGCAGCGTTCAGTAGACTTAGCTAACAAAGAAGAAGAGTAGTTAGCTCCACCCTTCAGACAGATATAAGGCACCGTCCACCAGCAATCTGACCAGAACTGAAGAAGCCCATTTGGACGAGCAAAACGTCTTCACTCTAAAACCTTTGTCCAGGTGACAGAATTTTTTTTTTTTTTTCTTTTGCTTTACCTATGAAACACATAATCACAAATGGTCTCCCGCCATGACGGAAAACTTCAGTGTCCAAACACACACATTAGACCAACCCTGGTTATGACTTATAATTTCCCTGACGGACTTGGGTTGGTGGAGGGGCGGGATGACTGATAGTTCCATCACCCCCCACACGATGTCGAGCCTGGTGTCACAGCGGTCCAGCAGCATAAATCATCGTAATCCGCCCGCTTTGGCCGACAGTGCAAGGACACGCCGGCGCACTCACTATACGCATCAACAGGCACATAAATACACGCGCCTCACCTTGTTCCCCAATCCACTAAATCACTGCTCAAATCTTTTTTTGATTCTCCCAAATGAGGCCCTTAATACCTTGGCAAGGTTTAATCTTAATCAAAAGACGCTATAGGGATTAGCTGCAACCACAGCAGATGGTTTTAAAGGGGAAAGTGCATATCCGAAGGCATTTCTTGATTGTTTATGCTTTTCTGGTGTCTCCTTGGTGTATTATTATTATTACTACCCCATGCTTTTGGCTGATTTCGTATGGGATTTTAGAGCATTATCTTGGACTTAGTCTGGCAGAGCAATTCCAAAAAGTACTTGGCTGTCATGACCTCTCATTAGTCTTAATCCATGTCAAAACATACATGGGTTAATCCAGCTCTTAAAATGATGGATGCATGATAATGGAAGTCTTATAGCACTGATGAAAGAAGTACTTTGGGTGTGTACTAAGGTAAAAGCGAAACTATTTGTCGAAGCTGTTCGACTTTGTGTGTGGTATGATTCGTTCTGGAAATATTTACGGGTACAACATTGGTAGTAAGTAAGTAGTAGAAAGTAGTAGTTTAAACAAGGTAATAAAGACAGAAGTCGTAGTAGTAGAGGTAGTAAAATTGTGCTTTTGGGTGTTACTACTTCATGTCCCTACCTAATCTACTACTATTACTACAAATCCAGATACCTGAATCAGTTATGCTTCTTTGATAAGTTGATTAGAGCAGGTAACACCATCAGGCCAAGTTACAGTTCAGATCTATGGAGAGGCAATCCCCCTCACTATAAGAATTCATGTTTTTTTAATGGATTTTAGCTGTAAAATCACTTTGTAGTTGAATAAATCGAGGCAAAGATAAATACGTTTGTGTGACAGTCCAATGCAATAACATCTCCATGGAGACCAGCCGATGTCAGAACCTCCACCAGAAAGGTTACATAGTTCATCTTCAATTCAGTCCACAGTTCCTTGAAATAAATTGACAAAATCAGATCAAGTTAATCCTACACATACATTTGCATAGATCCAAACTCTCTATATAGACATACTTTTGACCACTGTCTCTTAGTAAGGGCAATTAGCTTAAAAAGGAGAATAGACTGAACTACAAGGTTAGCAATGGTGTTAAAATATGTGCATAAACATCTTTTTTGCCGAGCGCTTACTGAAGAAAGGAAGTTGAGCTGCGTTTTTGTAGCTGCGAGCTTTAAAGTTTATCCTCTGGCAAAGGTGATGAGAGCAGAAAGACACAAGGCCCCGGCGTGGGCGTGAGGAGGCACCATTGTTCAAGCCTAGCACACTCCAATCCCTTACAGTGATTACATCGTATGGCTGCTGTGCATAAGGCGGCAGATTGCATTGGCTGTAATCTGTGGAGAGGTCGAAATATAATAATGAGAAACAAAAAGAGCAGAGGGAAGAATTGGGAGGCACTTTCGCTAATGAAAAGCTATGTCTGACACACTTCTGGCCTTGTATCCCAAAAGGACTTAGATAGGGATTAAAGACTATGAAGACGGTGTATTGTCTAGTTGTTTGGTTCCGATTGGCTTCACAAATGCACTTTTTCCAACAATATTGCATTTTTTTTCCTGCCTTTTAAATTTTTAAAATAGACCAGTTGAAGAAGTATAGTTCGAGAGTACGTTTACACTCATTTAGTTGCGGTTTGAGCCCTGTTTGGTCCTGATGTAGACTTGGTTTGGTACTGTTCTAGTTCAGGTTTAGTCCTGTCTGTTCCAGGTATAGTTCCTGATTTGTTTAGTTCCAATTGAGACCAGGTGTATGTGCAAGTGTGAACACCACCTTACATTCAAATGGAGAACAGTTAGCAGATACTATACTTTGGTAGTCACTGTTATAGCTATGAAATTGTGGAAACCATTGCAGCTTCTCCATCACCGACAACTCTTTTTGGCATTACTACATACCAAACCAATGCTGAAAACTCATCCACATGAATTTTAACAGGAATTGCAAGTGTAAAAATGATTCATTCATATGAGGCAAATCACGTTTCAGTGTTGGGGTTTAGTCTGCCTTATACATTTGCGTAAACACGTACAGACGGCAAAGGTCCGATGGCGTCTTGACTCAACCCAACAGGCGAAAAAACTGTGAAAAAAAATTTAAATTCCATATTTTCTGTGATCCAGCGCGCGTTCTGAGGCAGCGGAGGAGCCGTGTGTTTGCAGCTGTCGCGCTCTGTCACTGTATATATATGGACAGTGTAAATATGCATGGGGATATACAGCCACTGCCAGCCTCTATATACAAGTTTCTCTGAATGTTTGCATGCTATTTTTGTGCCCTTCTTTTACACGGACGGACTTATTTGAAATGTAGTGCCAACTGTTTGAGCAGCACACAGATAGAAAAGATGTTCTTTGGTTCACTTATTTGCCGTGATGGAAATAAGTCTTTGTCCTCCTTCCTATTTTGATTGTCTGTATTTTTTTTTTCAAATAGTTAAAGTTTCCAATGCCGATGATATTGACATTAAACTTTGAAAAACATGCATTCTTTATGTGAGTGGGATGCTTCTCCTCCACAGATTTTACCTGGAACTTGGCCTTGATGACGTCTCCCGCTTGTCTCCATGGAGATAGGAGATAAAAGGTCCTATGTTACACAAAATTGACTCTTGTGAGCTTTAAGCCACGTTATAATGTGTGCTACATCCTCAAAAAAAATACCTGGAGTGTTGTTTTGTTTCATTCACACATGTCTGAGTAATTCTTAATTATTAGTCTGTCTACATCTCCAAAGCTCAAAATGATCAGTTCCCACCTTGTGATGTCATGCAGTGGTAGTTTTCAAATGTCGCTTCAACCTTTTAGCTTTGGTATAGTAAGAGATTGGCAATTCCAGGGCTGGTATCATGCAAATGATTCTAGTGAAGGTGTATGGAGTTTAAAAACACACTGGGGCACTTTCTGTAATACCACATGATGACATCACAAAGTGGGACAGAGTCTTTTCAGTTTGAGAGACGAAAGAGTTTGTGTATTAAACATGTGAACACAACTCCGGATGTGTTTTTGATGAGGAAACATTATAACATTGATCAAAAAACACAGCGCGTTTTAAAAAGGAACATTCCACACAAACAAATAGCATCTCCATGGCAACAAGCATGTGGCGCACCTTTAAAAAATAATTGCTATTCCAAACTGTTAAAATACATCTTCCTAGCAGAGATCTAATAGCAGAAATAAACTAAATATAGCTTTAGTAGTAGAACTAGTTGTGTAGCTGCACATCAGACAATACTGCGCTTCAGGGGAGCAATATTAATGACCCAAGCAGAAGCCGTCAAAAGATGCATATTTATTTTTTCTTGTAACAATTCGCTTGGAAACGTCATCATACTTCATAATTCTGAAAAGTAATTCTCTCCTCCCCCTCCTCTGCATGTTCATCTTCTCTCAATAATATTACTTTTGCTAAATCTGCATATTGTAATCATCCCCAGCATCTCTTGGAGCAGTGTTATTCCTGGCACATTGAGGGGCTTGTTAAATTGCGAATTTTGCGTCTCGCCACTGGACGTCCGCTCCGCAGCATGTGCAACACGGACGCGCCCTATTCCGTATCCAATTAGAAGCCAGTCATCTATGTTGACAGTGCTGTCTCTGTGGGGAGGGGGCGATCTAATAATAGGCTCATAACTCTGGCGATGTCTGCGAGCTGCGTGTTATGATGTTGTCGTCAGATGTTCCCAACGATGAAAAAAAAAAAAAAAAAAGTTCCAGGTTTATTAGCGTGGAGGATATGCATGTGCTTGTGTGATAGCAGCGGAGTTGGCTTGGTTAAAAAGAATGCAAGAGTGTTCAAAAGAATACAGAAATATGCCAGTAACAAATGAGTTGGATTCAGAGTCCTTCTGTTCTAACTTGGAGCCAGTGCTGATTAGTTTTATGTTTATTAAGCCATTACTGCAGATGAAATTCCATCCCGCCTGTCTTTGCGGGCACGGAATTAATTTGTAGAGTTGATTAATTGAAAAACAGTATAGATTTTCCAGTTTTCAATTTCACAGAGAGAGTTCCGCACATAAACCAATAATGGTCCCCAACCTTTAATGGTTTAGCTCTTGTTGTGAGTCCAGTGGCTTTCAAGCAGAGGGTCACAATTATGTGAATAAAGTTATTTTTATTTATTTTTTTATCTGTTTATTTGTTTATTTATACAGCATGGCCCAAAAGTAATTGACAGTTGAAAAAAACTCATAACTCTTTTGTTTTTAAATATTTTTATTTTATTTTTTCAGAGCATTTAGAACTACCCTTCCGACATTAATATGAGTAAATATAGCACCACAAGGACGAACCCTCATTGTACAGTGGTACTTTGAGTCACACGGGTCAAATTCAGTCCAGTGGTGTTACACACTTTTAATACCAGAGATGACCCAAGGGTAAAAAGCCATTCAGGAAATAAGTGTTTTTTTTCAAAGACAGGGGCAGTATGTGATCTCCATAGACCTGACTAGTCCCGATTTCTTCCTGTGGGGCTAGCTAAAAAAAAGATGTTTTGTGATTAACCCAGACAAAAAAAGAACAACTTAAAACCCATATCAAAGATCAATAAGAGCCATAAGCCCAGGAAATGCTTTCAAATGTGTCAAATGCAAAGTGTGTTGGATCGGGCTATTCAGTGCAAAACCGAAAATGGTGGACACTACTACTTTCCCTAGTTTAAGTTTGTGATAAATTCAGGTGTAAGTGAACAATTATAACCATATATATTGGCAAAAAATCTCTGAAGGTTTCATTTTACCTCCTGCTAAAATTTGGTGAGTATAACTTAAGAATTATAGGAGCTACTGAAGATTTAAAAGTGCCAGTGACTTTTGGGCCACTCTGTACATACCGTGACTTAAAAAGCATTAATAGTCCTACATGTAGAAATACTTGAAAAAAAAAAAAAAACATAAAAAAAGGGTGCTTTTGTCAAGTATATCACACATCGTCAAGTTGCGCTAACTCAATGTTAAAGGGCCCATATTACGCCACTTTCTGATCTAAGTTATAATGTTACTTCTCCATCAAAAACATACCCAGAGTTGTTTTTGTTTCATTCACACATGTTTAACACTCAAACCCATGCATGTTTAGGCTGTGTTCTTCTCTCAAACAGAAAACACTCTGCTCCACCTTGTGATGTCATGTACTAATACAGGAAGTGCTTTTTTTAGACTCATACATACAATTTCACTAGAATCATTTGGATTATTTCATCCCTGGAATAGACAAAAGGTAAACTTGAAAACACTACCACTACATGACATCACAAGGTGGAACAGAGTAGTTTGAGGTTTGGAGATGGAGACAGATCAAAAATAAAGAGTTACTCAAATGAATGAAACAAAAAACACTCCAGGTATGTTTTAGAGTATGTATCAACATTATAACTTGCTTGCGTAATATAACACCTTTACCATTTATACCATATATTATAATATACACCAGCCAACGCAAAACGGCCGTGCCAACAGCTGGAGGGCACTTGTTTTAAAGAAAGTTGCATCATGGGACCAAGGCAAAGTGTTAATAGAGGTGGTCGCTGGTCATGTCTAGTATAAACAACAAACTGGCAGCCAAGGTGAGAAAAGCACTCTTTGACTCAACCTTACAAACCTTGACTTTTCCCATTGTACTGTCAGATAGAGTTAAGAGCGTAGTCGTACATGAGCAGCAGGGGATTCTGGGATACTGCCATGAGCTTGGCGTGTTAAGGTCAACAGGTCGCTCACCTCAGATGCCATACGCTGTCCTCGGGCGTCTCGGATAAAGATAGCGGATTAACATATTCCTGCCAGCGCTCACAAGTCACAAGTGCTTAGCTTTTTATTATTTATTCGAGTAGATGGCTGTGTAATCCCATCAGTCGTCCACGTATGATCCATAGTAATATAAAAATTCAAGGTTGCCAGCGTTCTATTTCACTCACCTCTGAGAAAATCGAGTTAGCGAGTCTGATTCTCCATGCTGGTGAACGAGATCCCTGCTAAGATGTTGAAAGACAGATTC
>JAIEZT010000107.1:4076940-4127029 GCA_019594935.1 Periophthalmus modestus | reverse complement strand
GAGTAGCTTTGTAGCAGTTTTGCTTAGGAATAATCATCACTTCTATTTTTTTTTGGTAAATAAAAAACCCCAAATCGTGATGCGCTCTGCCAACCATCAGTAGCAGATTAGTGACCGTTGGAAGATCAAAGGTGGTATCCAAGCCAAGCAGAACAAATATTTGTAACGGAATTACAGACGCAAACTGTGGTTCCATGCCTGGATGCTTGGCGTGATTGTGGGGGTCCATCTTTTACTTGGCCCCTCGATTTCATTACAGAAGATGAATGTGGACGGTATGAAATCTGTCATCAAAAATGCCAGCATACCTCAACCTGCTTGTAATCATTTAATACCAAATCACATGGACCGTATAAGGCTAAGACTGGCAGCCCAGAACTGAGATGAGGGCCTTTGGCATTTTGCGTCACAAAAAAGTGGAAGTACTTCAATGAAAAGCAAAACTGGATACTTTCTGTGCCACGATTGCAGTCTAATAATCTGGCAACAAACTTTTACACAACACTACCTGCCACCTATTTTTTTAGTTTTATATGGATTTATATGCCATCATTTGTTTCGTTTGTCTCTGTGTGTATTGTATTTAAACAGGGCACCCATGAAAAAAAACAGTCCAAGTGCTCTCATTGGTTTTAAGATAACGATAAAGAAAGAAAAGAAGAAACAGCAGCTAGGGCAGAAGCAAACTAAATGCAGCATGGAGCAAACACTGGGAGAAAAGTATGTGTTCTCTAGTTGGAAATACGCATATTATTTCTACTTAGTCGGGTACAAGTGGAAAAGAATATTTGTGGTCCACTGTCAATTATGAGGTGGAAGCACATAAGCGAAAAACTCCACATCAAACCTCTAAAAAATTTAAAATGGATATACACCACTACACCACGGCGCGAGTAGATGTCCGCCAGCAACAACCAAAAACCTGGAATTTCTCCATGAGTCCCGACAAGTAACGTGAGTAGATCTAAACAGGCTCGTTTGCCGAATATATTGCGGAGGAAAAAATGCTACAACTTTCCACCGTGGAACTCCCTTTCCTTTTGTCGTGTAACAGACAAATTTTCCCAAACAACAATGTGCAGTTGCACACAGAAAATCATTTATCTGGTATCTGGAGGATGAATACGCAAAGATGGAGGCCAATTTAACTATTCATCGGTTTCAACTCAAACTCGAAGCTGCCTTGGCTGCCAAAAGAGTGAGAGGCAGACACGCTTTTGATGGTCATAGCTGCTGAGCTCGAGCGGATTTGCCCAGCACATGGTTTGCTCGACAAACTTGTAGCACACAGAGCAAAACGATAATGAATCTAATTTTTGTTAAAGCATGTAAGGAATTTAACACCCCTGAATGTGAATATGAGAAGGGAGAGGAAGAGGAGGAAGAACAGGAAAATAAACATTCACAGATATAGCAGAAGCCCTCATCTCTGTTGGCTGATGACGGTCACCTCACACTTCCCCCGCACTGCAGGGGTGCTGCACATACCATCAACGTGATTTACCACTAGTGGCATTGAAGAATTTCTTACACATCTAGTACAACAGCTAAATCTATGTATAGGGTCACTATTGCAAAATGCACAACGGTCAGGTCAGCCAGAGGAAGGTTCAGGTTCCGTCAACTACAAGGGGGAATTCCTTTTAAAGAGTGCATTTCCAGAGTGCAGCAGATTCACATGAATGAGCTGAAGAACTGTTTGGAGTTGGGAATGAAAAGGAGTACCAGTTCACTCCGATGAAGCTACTGTACACATGCCTGGCTAAAAAAAGTCGGCACCAAAAAAAAGGTCACACACGCTAACATTTCGTTGGACCGCCTTTAGCTGTGATTACACGCATTCACTCTGGCGTTATTTCGATAAGCTTCTGCAATGTCACAAGATTTATTTCCATTTTTCCAGTCTTGCATTCATTTTTCACCATCGATTATGGTTTAGAATCTGACCGCTGCACACAAAGCCCTCTCCAGCACATCCCAGAGATTCTCAATGAGGTCTGGACTCTGTGGTGGCCAATCCATGTGTGAAAAACTATGTCTAATGCTCCCTGAACCACTTCTTTCACTATTTGAGCCCGATGAATCCTATCATATGTCATCTTGGAATATGCTCTTGCCATCAGGGAAGAAAAAAATCCATCCAATCCTGGTCATTCGGTATATTCAGGTAGTCAGGTGACCTCACTCTTTGAGCATAGGACTGTTGCTGAACCGCGACCTGACCAACTGGAGGAGGCTCGGACCTATTTGCTAGGGAGTTAAATCAGGTCTTTTTTTTTCTTTTTTTTGGCCAGGCAGTGTATTAACAGCAGCACTGGACATATTTGCAGGGGGATGAGCACTCTGAGGATCTCAGTCTCAACAACCTTAAAGATGTCTTCTCCCAAGATGAGAACGGAACTTCGAGATGACATACATAAAGGTTTACATAGACATATCACTACTAGTACTAGCACATAATTCTGTAGTAGATCAACTTAGCAATACATTGTTTTAAGTACCGTAAATGCGTTTTATTTTTTTGGGCCATCCTGACTCTTTTCACCAATGTGCTGGACAACAAAGATGCTCTTCTTGGTGCCGTGAGCTGCCCAAAGTTCAAACTCCGCTGGGGTAAAAGATGGAGACAGAAGACGGGAACTGATAGATCTTCCGATAGCAGAGTGCCAAACAATTTCTTCCTCGGCAGAAGACACAAATGACAGCGTGCCCCGAAATGCAGCCACCCCTGTCACTGGCATAGAATTCTTTGGATTTGAGGTCAGAGCCCGAGGACTGTTACTCCGCAGAACAAGAAATCTTGAATTATCTGCGATCTGGTGGATTTCAGCTTGGACACTTAAAAAACTATCAAGAAGATTTTCCTGAAGTACAACACTCCAATCTCATCAAAGTGCACCTGGGGAGGACCTTTTTTTAGTTTAGGCGGACTGTATTGACCCCAAGGAGGAATAAAAACTATCTGGCCACTGATTTAAGAAATCTTCTTTGATGAGATACAACCACCGTTTCACCGCCACTAATCACTTTTTAAATCCCATGAACAGCCAGGAATAAAGAACAGACCAGTAAGTATTCTTTTTTGCTGATTGTTTCAAAGTTTGGGGAAAGGATGAGGCGCAGCACAGATTTCGGTTATGTTTAAAGTTAGGAAATGTAGATAAAACACGCTACGAACAGCAGTATTGGTGTTTATTGAATAGTACACTGTTCTAAATCTAGAGAAAGAATACTGAGTTTATTTATTTATGTCAGAAATTAGAGACAGCTGTGTAGATATATGTATTCAAGGTCAAGAGAACAGTATAGTAAAACAGAAATATAGTTAATTGAGTAACACAATTAGACTACTTTTTGAAGGAGTAAATCAGGAATTAGTTTTACATTTCCAAAATAATTGACCAACACTATCGATTAATATGATGAAATTTATTTTATTATATTTATATATTTATTTATTTTATTCATTTCCAATATCTGTCATTTATACCAAGACATTAGTGGAATAAGTAAGAATATGTAGAGTGGTGTTTGCAGAGATTGTGCCGACAAAGGTAAAATATGCTTAAATGCTGTTTTAAGAAAAGGAATATTTTGAAATAACACAACTTCACAATAGTCAAATCTACGATAAGTGCCTGTATCGCTCAACTCAAATAAAAATCCAAATTTGAATCCATGAAGCATTTTAGACAGACATTTCATGCGTCTTTTCATCACTCCTGTATGTTTGCACATACCAGCCACATAGAGAATGAATCACGTTCTCAGTGGGGGTTTCTGCGGCCCCAACCAAACTTATTTTTACTTCCCCTTTTTTCGCCTTATAAAAATAGATGAAAGCTTGTTACAAAGGAGGTGGCGGGGGGGGGGGGGGCGTATATGTTGGCACTTTCTCCCTAGCACCGCAAGTCTTATGTGTTTGCGAGTGCAGCTAATGTGGCTTCTACAGCGGTGAGAACAGAAATCCGCCAGAAAAAGAGGGAGGAAGCGCCTAGGGAGTTGGAAGGAGGAATGATTTATAGAAAGAAGTTGTCCACCGGTAAAGCTGTGTCGACATTTCCTATGGCGCACGCCGGTAAACTTGACCTCTGAGCCTCTGGAAGCTTTCTAAAACCATCTCATACAGCTTCGCTCAACCTTCGGGGGCAGTATCCTCTTGAGCTCCTGGCTTGAAGAATTTCATTTTAGCGTCACTTTTGGGGTCAGATTTCAAAAGAGGTGCCATGGACACAATTATTACCATTACGCACGACCTTCAACTAACACTAAAGTCTGCATTTTGCTACTTCAGGGTACGAGAAGGAAGCTCATTATTTTTTCTTAGCCCGAACAAATTTGGCAGTGTCTTTTCAGAAGTCCGTGGAAGAACAAAGCTGAGGTTTTGTCAAAGGCAAGCGGCTTTGCGAGGAGCATTTGCTGACTTCTTTTTCTTCTACAAAAGGTCGTCCATCCCCGTCCATCAACGTTGTATCCCCTAGCGACAAACCAGGCGAGAATTTCATATAGTGGTCAGCATTAGAGCCCTTACATGTTTTTATGAGGCGGGAGCTCAAGCCTACTTAAAACCAAACCATCTCGGCTCTCCCTTTTACCGCAGCCGTGAAATGGGTCATTTGCAGTTTTCTCTCTTTGCGAGTGTGAGGCTGCTTGCTTATGCATTGTTGTCCCACTTAAAGGGTTTTTAGCTTTCCCCCATTGTGCTGTCTCTTTTAGCCATAGTTATTTTTAAACCGCGGAATAAATCGCGAAAAAAGACAGCGGACAGGGACAATTTTTCACAGAGTTTAAAAATGCATTACCATCATTCACCTCCTCCCACAACCTAGAGCTAGCTCAAAGTTCTCCCCCTGCGCTAAAACGAAACGTCGTCCCAGCACTATATGTGGGCCAAAAGTATAGGGTTCATGACGGTGAAATTAAAAACAACCCGGTGACAAGTTGGGATTGTTCAGGACAACACAAGATGCACTCCGCTCCTCTTTCCAGCGTACCTAAAAAGTAAACTGAAAAGTATATCGTTAACTGATTAACTCGATTGGCATTTTAATAGTTTTTACATGCAAGAAGCAAGAGAATTGTGAAATCTCATACAAATTACATGTTAACTTATATTACGTCTGCAGAAAGAGATATAATTGACTGTTAATTGAATAGATTAACAACTATATTTTGTAGAAGTACTCTACCTTAACCCAGGGAACCCGAGAAGAAGTACTCTTGATCTTGATCTGAATCAGTAGTCATAGTGATTACAACTACGTACAGCTAGAATCGCACGCCAACCTGTGGGGTCAGTGGATTGCTAACCATATAATCTATTATAATAACACAGTGGAAATGTTCTCCTACAAAGTACTACTACTCTTGACTATTACCCCCAAAAAAAAAATACACAACATCTCTAACTATGGGGTGCAAAGAACGTATCTACTGCCAGGACAAAAAAACTACCATCTGCCACTCGGCTTCATTGCTACTACTACTCCTGCTACTACTGCAAGTCACTTTCTCTACTACATCTACTACTACTGCTAGTACTGCAACTCTGCTTTTTTGCTCATCTACTACTGCTGCTACTACTGCAACTCTGCTTTTACTACTTCATCTACTACTACTGCTACTACTGCACCTTGCTTTTTACTTCATCTTCTATTACTACTGCAAACTGTACTTTTTCTACTTATCTACTACTACTACTACTACTGCAACTGTGCTTTCTCTTACTTCCTCTACAACTACTACTACCACGCTTTTACGCACTCTGCTTCTTCCACTTTATTAGTACTAATTATGTATAATAAGTAAAAGTGTTTCCCCCTAAAACAGAAAGTATAATCTTTCTAAGCAAGTAATCTAAGTATCATCTAAGAAGTACTTACTGTAGTTTTCTCCCACTGACTGAACTAAATACAACTAAACTGACATAGCACTCGCCACTTTGAGGTCTTGCTGTACTCCCAGGTGTGCAGAGTTCCCTCAAGCCACGGCTCACTCCACAGAGCTCATTCACTGTCCTTTGTCTGGTGATTAGTGCATTATGAAGGCTTGAAAAAGGCAGCTGCTGTTAGGACACAAAGAGCCTCTGCAACCCCTGTGCAGGTCTGATGGCTGCAGGAACCCCTACGCCCTGCTTCCTGTAAGACGTGCCGGTTCAAGGCCTCCATTGAAGACACAATAGATGCTTAGTCCTGACTCAAAAACATACTTTAAATACTATTGGATTCAGGTTACGCTGTGTGACACCTGGCTTAGATGTGGTTTTCAAAATTTAAAGTACTACTGTGTAAACATTTTAGCCAAAGAATAGAAGCAAAAGACGAAGTTTAAATCTGTCACCCAGTCTGATCAGACGACTGAGGGTCTACACCACATGTGTCAAACTCCGAGGCCCGTGGGCCAAATGTGGCCCGCCACGTCATTTTATGTGGCCCGTGACAAAGTAAATTAAAAGTTATGACTGTCTTAAAATATCAGTTTATCAGGAGATACATAGTTACACAGCCATTTTTTTTCATATCTAAGCAAATACATATGCAATATTTGTAACTGAATAAGTAATCAATATAGAAACAGTTATTTAACAAGATTAAACACAATAGTTGCAATTATTTTACATTACATGGTGGTTACATTAGCTACATTTGTCTTACAGTTATATCTGGCCCTTTGAGAGAAACCATTTTGTGGTTGAAAATGAGTTTCACAACCCCTGGTCTACACAGAAACAAAGGAATAGAAGCAAGTTTTGTTTTTTGTTTTTTCTCATTTAGTTTATTGGAAAGATGTCCGTGCAGTCCATCAGTCATCCAGGTTAAGCCCGTCATGATCATTATAATTATCTGAAGGAGGCACTAACTACACCGAAACTAACACACCTTTTTACAACTGTTTTTTGTTTGTTAGCTGGGTGTATTGAACTACAAGTGTGAGCTGTCCTTAGTCATATTTCGCATAATTGTTCTTCACTTACCCGTTTTGCAAATTAACTCTACCATTTATGCTGCTCTACAATGTCATTTAATACAAAATAATTACAAAAAATATGACTACACCTGTTATGAACTGAAACTCTGCTCCAATCCAGTGTGACTTTTGGTGGCCTTTCCTTTGCAATCCTCCCTTCAGAATAATGGCAGGCTCCGAGGCTAAAACAATAGCATTTATCTTGTCCGCAGCAGAAAGCGGGCCCCCGGGGGGCCATCACTTCAGTGGACTTTTGTGGAACTAGTCAGAGAGTGTCTCCTTGGGGCAAAGCCGATTGGATTTGGGCTAACTAATGAGCGACAGTCAGTGCAGGATTGAGGAGCTGACACGGGCCATTGTTTTGCCAAGTAGCTTCAGTAACAAATGTGGGTTTAGAATGCAGCCTTCACATGTCACCGCCACCGACATGAAGATGGAGTGAAAACAGTGCTGGCCTTTTAAGGGTTTAAAAGAATTTGTGTGTGTGCCATTGGCAAAGCTGAGCCCATTGTATTTTCTATTAAAGGTTTAGCAGCAGCCACTAGATATCACAATCAAGCACTATGGGGTTTGGACAACATGTGTAATAATTTAAGTAGTCTGTGCAAATGTATAATTAAATGAAGAATTAATGTATTAAATTTCAGTTAAATAACCAAAGCACAAAAACACTTTGAACGTTTACCCTTACCTATTTTAATATACTTTGGTCACGTTCGACGGGCCGGATTAATAAACCCAAAGGGCCGTGTGTGGCCCCTGGGCCGTAGTTTGCCCATGTCTGGTGTTATCCCTCAGTCGTCCAGATGTTTCGTAGTAAAAGAAAAATTCAAATCTGTCAACTGGACGAAAAGTTGTAGGAGTGAAGAGTTTAGCCTACAAACAGAAGCTAACACACGTATTATTCTGACCAGAACTGAAGAAGCGGCTTGGACGAGCTGCGAAACATCTTCACTCCTACAAACTTTTTGTCCAGTTGACAGATTAGAATTTTTTCTTTTTACTATATAATAACTTAAGTAGAATACATTAGCAAACTTAGCAACCTTTTTAAAATTATGAAAGCAATAGTTCACAAGCAGTAGTAGTAGTAGTAGCAGCATCAGTAGTAGGTTTAGTAGAAAAAAACAGACTCAGTGGTTCAAAGCTATTCCTCATTTATCTTCTGCACTCCTAATCAGTGCACAGCGGATTTATTTCTACCTTAAGAGCTGCTTATACATGATATCTGTACTGGGGCAAAGACAAACTTGAACTCAATACTTGGAAAAATAAATCAGGTATAGGTCATTTAAGTTAACTGAAATATTCTGCCCTCTAGTGTTCATTGTGTATTTATTTATGTATTGAACAAATATGATCAGCTAATACTTTTTTGCAGGCCAATATGATATTCTCTAAACTCAAATGAGCGTTGATATTGTATCATATATCATGAAAACCAGTGGTGGATGAACTACTGAATTGTGTTACTTAAGTACAAGTACAGCTACACAGGTAAAAAAGTTGCTGAAGTAAAAGTAAAAGTATTGCATTCAAAAATCTACTTAAGTAAAAATATTTAAGTACCTGTTTAAAAATGTACTTTAGGAGTAAAAAGTAAAAGTATTTCACACAAGTGTTGTTAATAAAGTATTAAATGTAGTGATATTAATTTTAAAAAATGATACATATTTTTTGTCAGCAGCAACAATACAAATATATTTTTCTTATGTTTTTTTTGTATTTATTTGTGTTTGCTTAAAGCCGTAGCTTGAACTCGAAAACTTTAGTCAGGATGCTACCACGGACAAGGTAAAAATAACCCCTCAAATCTTAAGAAAAGTACTTTTTCTTTTCAGTCTAGTTAAAAAATGTAGTGGAGTAGAAAGTACAAATATCAACTTCCAAATGTAGTGAAGTAAAAGTAGAAAGCATCCACTGTAAAATCTACTTAAGTAAAGTACAGATACCTAAAAATTCTACTTAAGTACTGCACGTTACTACTTTTACTCAGTTACCTTGCACCACTGATGAAACAAAAGATAAAGTCAATGCAACCTCGTTATAAAAACATCCTAATCCTCAAGATGCAGCCGAAATCCCCGCTCAGCACCCCCCAAATAACAAAAACATGCACCGGACTACGTTTGAGTAGATCTCTTCATCTCTCTAAGTAAAAGCACTGCAATGAGCCTTTGGCAGACTTAAACACGGCATTACAGCTAACTCCCTGCAAGCGCATGCATTTGTTAAGGGATGCTACCGGGCGACTCTAGCAAAACAACAGGCCGGCATTCTGCATAAAGAAGAGGGATAACTCAGTGCTGCAGGTGTGCTAACCAAGCAGCGTGTTGAAAATACACAATACAAAGAGCTGTTGAGACTAAGTGGGAACTGCAGCAAGATAGATGCCAGGTGGTAGCTAGCTGCGGGCTGCTCAAGACAGAGGTGAAATTACGAGGAACGCCTAAGTAAGAAGGGTGCAGTGTTCACCTTGAAATTATAAGTGCAATCTTTTGAAATGTGTGCTTGTGAATAATGAAGTGGATAAATGTGATGTTGTGCCAGTTCTACCCAAATGCATCAAGGTTACTACTACTACTGCTACTACTTCTGGCAATAAATGAATCAAAACAACGCACTTAAGCTATGAATTTCAATGCGCGCTATGTAAACTTTCTGCTGCGAGATCTCTTGCCCGCGTGCAGACGTTATTAATTCATGTCGACTGCTTGTTTTATACGGAGAGAGATGAGTTTTAATGCCCTACTGTGCAACATATACAGCAAAAAGCAAAGCATACCAAGCAAAAGTTGCACAGAGAGCATCTTTAAATCAGGGTTTATGTACGGCAGGGGCGTCAAACACATTTTCAACCAGGGCCACACAAATCTAACTACTTTTTTTTACTGTTTCTGTATTTATTACTTATTGAAGTTACAAATATTGCATATGCATTTGCCTTGATGTAAAAATATGGCTGTGTAACTGTGTATCTCTTGATAAATGACATTTTTAAGGCCATCATACCCTTTAATTTACCCTGTCGAGGGCCACATAAAATGATGTGGAGGGCCATATTTCGCCCACGGGCTTGAGTTTGACACATGTGACTGTACCTCCAATGCAATGGAGAGAAACGCAATTACTAACACTAACACTGCTATTCATTTGATGGTCATGGCTACGACTAAAACGCTATTACTTCGACTTCTACTTGAAGTAATACTGCTAACAAATCTTCAATAGAAAGTTGCATTTGCATGTATTGGAAAGTTGTTTTTATACAAGTAGGCATGCAACCGGCTGGCTCCAGTAGGCCATTCCTATTTTCAAAACCGACCCATACCTTTGCGGACAAAATGGCGACATATCCAACGCATTTAACATGATTTATAGTGGCTATTATGAGTCCAGTAGATAACATCACGGCTAGCTGTACTCGACAAAATGAATTCCTCTCTCAAAGTCCATTTATGGCTGTATTCTAATGAGTATTTCTGTGCTGTGATGTTACATGCCATAGAGAGTAGCGCTGTTTGCCTGCCTCCCACTCACTATGTACACTTGATTTTGAAATTCCGTTGCAAGTGACAGATTGGGTTCACACACAAGTCCTACTCATTATCCAGTTATATGAAGCTCTCATTCTCCACCACTCTTTGGGTTGTCATGTCCGCACACATGCCCAAAATGATCTGCCATATGAAACAGTTGAGTGTCCGCCATGATGGGATTTTTAATTGAAAAAATAGTCACATGTCAAGCCAATTTTGACTTTGAGTTTTAATTTTACTGAAAGAGAGTGAAAGAAGAAAAGAATTAATGAGGTATCAGTTTTTTAAAAGGCGTTACAACGTGCGTCGCATTCTTGTAGTTATAGAACCAGTCGTAGTATTAGCAGTAGTGAAAAGTAGTTGTAGTTGAAGTTGTAGTAGTAGCAGCATCAGTAGTAGTTTTAGTAGTCGTAGAGGTAAATCTATATAAACAGTAAGTCTTTTTTACACAGTTGAAGACTTCTTATTGTAGATTTTGGTGCTAAATATTAAAAAAACAATGTGATCTACTCCATTCAGTGTAGTGAAGACTGCGGTGAGCGTTTTATTTGAGAAACAAAACAGCCCCTTCATAAGAGAATGTACCAACACCGTCGCAAGAGCAGCTCGGGACCCCAATCTGCTGTGCATCTCCATAAAATAGTGAGGTACAGATCTTAGTCAAAGAAGAAAAGTCTAGAGAGGGGAGTTAAAGAAGCAATTTTTGTTCATAAAGATAATCTATGTTTGAACAGGAATGGGGGGTTTAGACATCGTTTAGCTTCCATTTATAAGTCCGTCTTCAAACCTAAAACAAAACAAGGAAAAGAATAGTGATAGCCAGTATGCTAATAGGTATGAGAGCACCTATTAGGGACCTGAATGATAATACAAAACTTGACTCAGGCACAGTTTACACTTAGCAGCGTTCAGTAGACTTAGCTAACAAAGAAGAGTAGTTAGCTCCACCCTTCAGACAGATATAAGGCACCGTCCACCAGCAATCTGACCAGAACTGAAGAAGCCATTTGGACGAGCAAAACGTCTTCACTCTAAAACCTTTGTCCAGGTGACAGAATTTTTTTTTTTTTCTTTTGCTTTACCTATGAAACACATAATCACAAATGGTCTCCCGCCATGACGGAAACTTCAGTGTCCAAACACACACATTAGACCAACCCTGGTTATGACTTATAATTTCCCTGACGGACTTGGGTTGGTGGGAGGGGCGGGATGACTGATAGTTCCATCACCCCACACGATGTCGAGCCTGGTGTCACAGCGGTCCAGCATAAATCATCGTAATCCGCCCGCTTTGGCCGACAGTGCAAGGACACGCCGGCGCACTCACTATACGCATCAACAGGCACATAAATACACGCGCCTCACCTTGTTCCCCAATCCACTAAATCACTGCTCAAATCTTTTTTTGATTCTCCCAAAATGAGGCCCTTAATACCTTGGCAAGGTTTAATCTTAATCAAAAGACGCTATAGGGATTAGCTGCAACCACAGCAGATGGTTTTAAAGGGGAAAGTGCATATCCGAAGGCATTTCTTGATTGTTTATGCTTTTCTGGTGTCTCCTTGGTGTATTATTATTATTACTACCCATGCTTTTGGCTGATTTCGTATGGGATTTTAGAGCATTATCTTGGACTTAGTCTGGCAGAGCAATTCCAAAAAGTACTTGGCTGTCATGACCTCTCATTAGTCTTAATCCATGTCAAAACATACATGGGTTAATCCAGCTCTTAAAATGATGGATGCATGATAATGGAAGTCTTAGCACTGATGAAAGAAGTACTTTGGGTGTGTACTAAGGTAAAAGCGAAACTATTTGTCGAAGCTGTTCGACTTTGTGTGTGGTATGATTCGTTCTGGAAATATTTACGGGTACAACATTGGTAGTAAGTAAGTAGTAGAAAGTAGTAGTTTAACAAGGTAATAAAGACAGAAGTCGTAGTAGTAGAGGTAGTAAAATTGTGCTTTTGGGTGTTACTACTTCATGTCCCTACCTAATCTACTACTATTACTACAAATCCAGATACCTGAATCAGTTATGCTTCTTTGATAAGTTGATTAGAGCAGGTAACACCATCAGGCCAAGTTACAGTTCAGATCTATGGAGAGGCAATCCCCCTCACTATAAGAATTCATGTTTTTTAATGGATTTTAGCTGTAAAATCACTTTGTAGTTGAATAAATCGAGGCAAAGATAAATACGTTTGTGTGACAGTCCAATGCAATAACATCTCCATGGAGACCAGCCGATGTCAGAACCTCCACCAGAAAGGTTACATAGTTCATCTTCAATTCAGTCCACAGTTCCTTGAAATAAATTGACAAAATCAGATCAAGTTAATCCTACACATACATTTGCATAGATCCAAACTCTCTATATAGACATACTTTTGACCACTGTCTCTTAGTAAGGGCAATTAGCTTAAAAAGGAAGAATAGACTGAACTACAAGGTTAGCAATGGTGTTAAAATATGTGCATAAACATCTTTTTTGCCGAGCGCTTACTGAAGAAAGGAAGTTGAGCTGCGTTTTTGTAGCTGCGAGCTTTAAAGTTTATCCTCTGGCAAAGGTGATGAGAGCAGAAAGACACAAGGCCCGGCGGCGTGGGCGTGAGGAGGCACCATTGTTCAAGCCTAGCACACTCCAATCCCTTACAGTGATTACATCGTATGGCTTGGCTGTGCATAAGGCGGCAGATTGCATTGGCTGTAATCTGTGGAGAGGTCGAAATATAATAATGAGAAACAAAAAGAGCAGAGGGAAGAATTGGGAGGCACTTTCGCTAATGAAAAGCTATGTCTGACACACTTCTGGCCTTGTATCCCAAAAGGACTTAGATAGGGATTAAAGACTATGAAGACGGTGTATTGTCTAGTTGTTTTGGTTCCGATTGGCTTCACAAATGCACTTTTTCCAACAATATTGCATTTTTTTTCCTGCCTTTTAAATTTTTAAATAGACCAGTTGAAGAAGTATAGTTCGAGAGTACGTTTACACTCATTTAGTTGCGGTTTGAGCCCTGTTTGGTCCTGATGTAGACTTGGTTTGGTACTGTTCTAGTTCAGGTTTAGTCCTGTCTGTTTCCAGGTATAGTTCCTGATTTGTTTAGTTCCAATTGAGACCAGGTGTATGTGCAAGTGTGAACACCACCTTACATTCAAATGGAGAACAGTTAGCAGATACTATACTTTGGTAGTCACTGTTATAGCTATGAAATTGTGGAAACCATTGCAGCTTCTCCATCACCGACAACTCTTTTTGGCATTACTACATACCAAACCAATGCTGAAAACTCATCCACATGAATTTTAACAGGAATTGCAAGTGTAAAAATGATTCATTCATATGAGGCAAATCACGTTTCAGTGTTGGGGTTTAGTCTGCCTTATACATTTGCGTAAACACGTACAGACGGCAAAGGTCCGATGGCGTCTTGACTCAACCCAACAGGCGAAAAACTGTGAAAAAAAATTTAAATTCCATATTTTCTGTGATCCAGCGCGTTCTGAGGCAGCGGAGGAGCCGTGTGTTTGCAGCTGTCGCGCTCTGTCACTGTATATATATGGACAGTGTAAATATGCATGGGGATATACAGCCACTGCCAGCCTCTATATACAAGTTTCTCTGAATGTTTGCATGCTATTTTTGTGCCCTTCTTTTACACGGACGGACTTATTTGAAATGTAGTGCCAACTGTTTGAGCAGCACACAGATAGAAAAGATGTTCTTTGGTTCACTTATTTGCCGTGATGGAAATAAGTCTTTGTCCTCCTTCCTATTTTGATTGTCTGTATTTTTTTTTCAAATAGTTAAAGTTTCCAATGCCGATGATATTGACATTAAACTTTGAAAAACATGCATTCTTTATGTGAGTGGGATTGCTTCTCCACAGATTTTACCTGGAACTTGGCCTTGATGACGTCTCCCGCTTGTCTCCATGGAGATAGGAGATAAAAGGTCCTATGTTACACAAAATTGACTCTTGTGAGCTTTAAGCCACGTTATAATGTTGCTACATCCTCAAAAAAAATACCTGGAGTGTTGTTTTGTTTCATTCACACATGTCTGAGTAATTCTTAATTATTAGTCTGTCTACATCTCCAAAGCTCAAAATGATCAGTTCCACCTTGTGATGTCATGCAGTGGTAGTTTTCAAATGTCGCTTCAACCTTTTAGCTTTGGTATAGTAGAGATTGGCAATTCCAGGGCTGGTATCATGCAAATGATTCTAGTGAAGGTGTATGGAGTTTAAAAACACACTGGGGCACTTTCTGTAATACCACATGATGACATCACAAAGTGGGACAGAGTCTTTTCAGTTTGAGAGACGAAAGAGTTTGTGTATTAAACATGTGAACACAACTCCGGATGTGTTTTTGATGAGGAAACATTATAACATTGATCAAAAAACAGCGTTTAAAAAGGAACATTCCACACAAACAAATAGCATCTCCATGGCAACAAGCATGTGGCGCACCTTTAAAAAAATAATTGCTATTCCAAACTGTTAAAATACATCTTCCTAGCAGAGATCTAATAGCAGAAATAAACTAAATATAGCTTTAGTAGTAGAACTAGTTGTGTAGCTGCACATCAGACAATACTGCGCTTCAGGGGAGCAATATTAATGACCCAAGCAGAAGCCGTCAAAAGATGCATATTTATTTTTTCTTGTAACAATTCGCTTGGAAACGTCATCATACTTCATAATTCTGAAAAGTAATTCTCTCCTCCCCCTCCTCTGCATGTTCATCTTCTCTCAATAATATTACTTTTGCTAAATCTGCATATTGTAATCATCCCCAGCATCTCTTGGAGCAGTGTTATTCCTGGCACATTGAGGGGCTTGTTAAATTGCGAATTTGCGTCTCGCCACTGGACGTCCGCTCCGCAGCATGTGCAACACGGACGCGCCCTATTCCGTATCCAATTAGAAGCCAGTCATCTATGTTGACAGTGCTGTCTCTGTGGGGAGGGGGGCGATCTAATAATAGGCTCATAACTCTGGCGATGTCTGCGAGCTGCGTGTTATGATGTTGTCGTCAGATGTTCCCAACGATGAAAAAAAAAAAAAAAAAAGTTCCAGGTTTATTAGCGTGGAGGATATGCATGTGCTTGTGTGATAGCAGCGGAGTTGGCTTGGTTAAAAAGAATGCAAGAGTGTTCAAAAGAATACAGAAATATGCCAGTAACAAATGAGTTGGATTCAGAGTCCTTCTGTTCTAACTTGGAGCCAGTGCTGATTAGTTTTATGTTTATTAAGCCATTACTGCAGATGAAATTCCATCCCGCCTGTCTTTGCGGCACGGAATTAATTTGTAGAGTTGATTAATTGAAAAACAGTATAGATTTTCCAGTTTTCAATTTCACAGAGAGAGTTCCGCACATAAACCAATAATGGTCCCCAACCTTTAATGGTTTAGCTCTTGTTGTGAGTCCAGTGGCTTTCAAGCAGAGGGTCACAATTATGTGAATAAAGTTATTTTTATTTATTTTTTTATCTGTTTATTTGTTTATTTATACAGCATGGCCCAAAAGTAATTGACAGTTGAAAAAAACTCATAACTCTTTTGTTTTTAAATATTTTTATTTTATTTTTTCAGAGCATTTAGAACTACCCTTCCGACATTAATATGAGTAAATATAGCACCACAAGGAACGAACCCTCATTGTACAGTGGTACTTTGAGTCACACGGGTCAAATTCAGGAAATCCAGTGGTGTTACCATCAACATTTTAATACCAGAGATGACCCAAGGGTAAAAGCCATTAAAGGAATAATAAGTGTTTTTCAAAGACAGGGGGCAGTATGTGATCTCCACAGACCTGACTAGTCCCGATTTCTTCCTGTGGGGCTATCTTAAAAAAAAGGTGTTTGTGATTAAACCTCAGACAAAAAAAGAACAACTTAAACCAATATCAAAGATCAAATAAGAGCCATAAGCCCGGAAATGCTTTCAAATGTTCAAATGCAAAGTGTGTTGGATCGGGCTATTCAGTGCAAAACCGAAAATGGTGGACACTACTACTTTCCCTAGTTTAAGTTGTGATAAATTCAGGTGTAAGTGAACAATTATAACCATATATATTGCCAAAAATCTCTGAAGGTTTATTTTACCTCCTGCTAAAATTTGGTGAGTATAACTTAAGAATTATAGGAGCTACTGAAGATTTAAAAGTGCCAGTGACTTTTGGGCCACTCTGTACATACCGTGACTTAAAAAAGCATTAATAGTCCTACTTGTTGAATACTTTAAAAAAACATATTTGCTTTTGTCAAGTATATCACACATCGTCAAGTTGCGCTAACTCAATGTTAAAGGGCCCATATTACGCCACTTTCTGATCTAAGTTATAATGTTACTTCTCCATCAAAAACATACCCAGAGTTGTATTTTGTTTCATTCACACATGTTTAACACTCAAACCCATGCATGTTTAGGCTGTGTTCTTCTCTCAAAACAGAAAACACTCTGCTCCACCTTGTGATGTCATGTACTAATACAGGAAGTGCTTTTTTAGACTCATACATACAATTTCACTAGAATCATTTGGATTATTTCATCCCTGGAATAGACAAAAGGTAAACTTGAAAACACTACCACTACATGACATCACAAGGTGGAACAGAGTAGTTTGAGGTTTGGAGATGGAGACAGATCAATAATAAAGAGTTACTCAAATGAATGAAACAAAACACAACTCCAGGTATGTTTTAGAGTATGTATCAACATTAAAGCTTGCGTAATATAACACCTTTACCATTTATACCATATATTATAATATACACCAGCCAACGCAAAACGGCCGTGCCAACAGCTGGAGGGCACTTGTTTTAAGAAGTTGCATCATGGGACCAAGGCAAAGTGTTAATAGAGGTGTCGCTGTCATGTCTAGTATAAACAAACTGGCAGCCAAGGTGAGAAAAGCACTCTTTGACTCAACCTTACAAACCTTGACTTTTCCCATTGTACTGTCAGATAGAGTTAAGAGCGTAGTCGTACATGAGCAGCAGGGGATTCTGGGATACTGCCATGAGCTTGGCGTGTTAAGGTCAACAGGTCGCTCACCTCAGATGCCATACGCTGTCCTCGGGCGTCTCGGATAAAGATAGCGGATTAACATATTCCTGCCAGCGCTCACAAGTCACAAGTGCTTAGCTTTTTATTCGAGTAGATGGCTGTGTAATCCCTCAGTCGTCCACGTATGATCCATAGTAATATAAAAATTCAAGGTTGCCAGCGTTCTATTTCACTCACCTCTGAGAAAATCGGTTACGAGTCTGATTCTCCATGCTGGTGAACGAGATCCTGGCTAAGATGTTGAAAGACAGATTCGCCCTGCTGAAGTAGTCATGAGATGGGACAATTGCCGCGAACATATTGCGTTATTTCTACTCGCATGCAGACTTTTTTTGTTAGAGGAATAATTCGGTACTTTGCAAGCAGAAAGTCAAATGTTAAAGTAATATCGCAGTAGGTACGGTCAGTCTATGAGATAAACAGGGCGCAGCAAATTGATTAACTCGTGTACATTTCTTAAATTCTATTACAGGCCATGTTCAAAAATAGCTTTGATGGCCAGGTTGTTTACAAGGGATGGCATTTAAGAATCTAATCTAATTACAAGGTGCAGGTCAGCAAATGAACAGGCCGATAGTGGAGCTGTTTGGATTTCACAGAAGCTAGTGTGTGACAGTTAGATGGTATAGCTGCTGACAGTAAATATCTCCCCCCTCCATCATGTCCACACTCATAAACGAATTATCGTCAATGGGCAGCCCAGCACCAACCTGCCCATGTCTTTTACCGGCTTCGTGTAGCGTGTGATGGGAAAAAGTGCTCATAACTTGAACCAAAGGGTGCCAGCGTAGCCTCTGGTTTAGCACTATAGTGTCGCTAATCAGGTTAGCATCGATCATGCGGGTGCCCGGGCTTTGACCCTGGGTCCATTGCACTTACTCTGAACTTAAATGAAAGGTGTGGCATTAGCTGCGTTAGCCAAGCCGCAGCTTTTATCCCACAGTTAAACATGAGGGGGCTAACAGTGTCAGTGCATTAAGGAAGAGCTAATATGTGGAGGCTATCACTCAGCAGACGGTTGGCGCTGGAGACTATAGCTTACATATTTTATCCCGCGAGTCCTACAGAGATGTGTTGTAATACGCTAATACGCGCTAGAACTAAGCTCGTGCCAGTGAAACGAAAACAGCGGAATTAGCCGTCAAAACGAGAGCAATGCTAAAGAGTCGGTGAGTGGGGAAGGAGGCGTCGGGTGTGGTGTGGGGTGGGGTGGCAATGTCAACATCGGGGGTCCCCACAAATGATTCCTCCTCAACATGATTCCAAGAATGAAGCCAGCACTTTTCAACAAGGGATAATTAGCCTGCCTAACGGTCGATCCCTATTTTGAGTTTTTTCTTCTTTTTTTTTTTCCAGTTTTGAACCATAATCTCCCCTTTGAGGAAGCTCAAGTGACAGTGGAAGTATTATTGTCCTGCTAAAATATTCCAGCAATTAGAGAGCATATGATAATACGATTCAACTCCTTATAATTAGTGAGCATTTGAGACGTGGTAGGGAACCAGAGAGCCCTCCTGACCTCGGCAGCGGCTGAGCAGGGATACAGTTTGCGTCATGCTGTGTCGTGCTGCATGTTTGAGCGTGGGAGACATACGAGGGGACATAGGGGGGGATACAGTGGCTACACAAAGGGGGGGCCCAAGTCATAACAGTTGGGATGAGTAAGCAGTGCATGACCGCCGCCTACTCAACAGTCGGATGATCATGATATAAAGTAATATTAAGTGGAAAGCTGAATGAAAGATGGTCTTGAATATGGAAAACCCAATCAGAGATTCCTTGGTTCAGTTCAGGTTGGGTATACGAATAATATTTAGCCTATAGTGGATAAAGAGCTACTTGCCTTTCTCGAAAGTTCTTTGTAAAGCTTATGGTAATGTCGTTTGCATATGAAAGTAGGTTTAGGTTTGATTTCTACACCAGACCTTTACCAGAGCTGCTTTCAAAACCGGAGGAGCTACTGAGATGAGAGGTAAAACTTCAGTCCGGTTGACATAATTCTACCTTCTTTTGCTACGGATCTTACCTGGACGACTGAGGAATTACTCATGTCTTTGTGAATACCCGACATTATCCAAACAAATGCACATTAAACTAGGTGTACTAGGTTTGCTTAAGATCATGCTTCAAGATTTTGTAAAAACCTCAAATGCAGAGAACACAAGTTTGGCTCTACTTTGACTGCACCATTGCTTTCATCTCCTAGCCTGTTGCCAATGGATATTTATTCTCCACCACTCTTAGCATTAGCACATCAAGGACCAGGTCGCTGAATCTGAGCATATAAGCCTTCGCCATGCCTTTGAGAAGTTTAGCCTTATGCTTGTTTTTGTTTTCAGCTGCCAACTTGTTGTCGGCCATCCGTGTCCAGCGATGGTTATCACAGCTGACGGTGCCCTCCCCTGTCAGGCCATGACTCCTTAGCTCCCCCTGAATAATCATCTGTCATGGCGGCCGGACAGAACGGAGGGAGGGGTTGGGCGGGAAGGCTACAGCGACCGCAACAAGGGACAGACAGACAGGGACGATTTGGCCGAGTGCCTCCAAGGTGCTTAATTGTCTTCAATGAGTGCCGCTCCACCTGTGCACATCACACACAGCCAAGCCATATCGCGCATAAACAAATAAGTCATGGGCTGGCTAACCCGGCGGGAAATGTACAGGGCCAAAATCTGCCTCGCAAAGTCCCATAAGACCTTTAGACGTTTGTTAAAGTGAAGATGTTTCTGAAGAGGTATTCTTTTTTCAGGTGGTGTGTGCTTGGGATGCACAGCTTAGGGGAAAAAAAAAAAAAATGCATTATTTTTTCCGCAATGTTTGTTTTCAAATTAAAATTCAGTTCGCAGTGCACATCTTAAACACATCCAAGGACATTAATATTTAAGAGAGGACTGAAATATGAACTGTATAGCTATAACTGTACAACTATAATAACTCCAAACTGTAAAAACTAGTTTGCAGGGTTAGCACATTTTTAAGCACCCTTTGCAATTTCATAATGTTTATTTTATTCCGTTGTGACTCGTTTTACTGCCTTGATGTGGTCCAACAGGCTTTTTTGTCCATATGCCAACCTATATACAGTATTTTGTCTTTTTGGCTACTAATTAAGCATTCGAAGTTAACATTTGTTGCTAATGACCTTTGGCCTTTCGGCAATAAGAGGCTTCATGGAAAATGTGAAGTGTCAAGCAAACTCACAACATGGACGCCCTACCTTATTTTCACTCCGACCTATCCTAGAGTTTAACCATGGACGTATAGTAAGATCTCGAAGATGAACCAAAGATGGCGTTGTGTGGTTTTCATTGGTGCGAAATGCCATAAACGATTTTTTCTTCCGCGTTACTTCCTGAGTACTAGCAATGACGAGCGATCAAAGCAATGGCAGCTTGAGTGAAGTTAGCACGGGCTCAGAGAGGGGCTAAGCTAATCTTACAACTTTGGGGATAAAAAAAATCGAAGCAGTTCATTTTGCGAAAGCTGCGAATGCCCCCGTCAGCTGATCACGAGCGTTTGGAGTCCGCAAAAATGCATTGTGCTCTATGGGAGAATTCTTTCCAGGCCGTGAGCTGCAGTATCTATGGAGGGGGAGTGTCTTATCCAGTTCAACATAAACACATTTTGCAAAACCGTGTTGCCGATGGTAGACATTGTTTTTACTGCGGCATGGAGAAAGTCAAAACATCTTCATTTTAACATCTCGGGAGTTCATCTCAACTGTGAAACGTTTCAATTAGAAGCCGGCGGGGAGTGGCGGTACTTTTTCAGCGCCGCGGCTCCCTCCTCATGGCAGACAGTAAAGTTTGTAAAGGTCATTGCTTCATTTGAGACTGTCTGAAGACCCATTTAAGAGCTGACTTTAACTTCAAATGTGCTGACCCAGACGAGGGGCAGCATGCTGTGATTTCCCCAGCTCCATCTTTCTGCATTAGTCTCTGCAGGCATCACTCGTTTTGATTGCTTTTGCGAGGAGGCCCTTTTCAAAGATTAGGCCGCTAACTACCACACATGAAATTTAAATAGGATTTTTTACACTGTTGGCACACTTGATGAATATTGCATTAAGATGGATGTCGAGTAAAGAAAGTTTGGAATATCTTATCTGATGATTTTAAGGATTAGTCTTTCCCTCAGAGTGCTTTGCTGCCAAAAATAGAAACTTATTGGCAACTTTTACTACAACTACTGGTACTACTATATGATGTGGTGGAACATAACTGAGTAAACATAGTAAAGTACTGCACTTAAATATGCATTTTAGGTAAATGTACTTAGGTATCTGTAATTTTTACCCCACTATATTTTTGAACCGGACTGAAATTGTTTGAGACCTGCTGAAAAGGCAGGCTTAATTTTCACAATCAAGTTCATAATTTAGGCAAAAAAATAATTACAAAAAATAAATAAATTTATAATAATAATAATACAAAAAAAAAATACTTATTCAGTTTTTTTTTTGTTTTTTGTTTTTATTTTTTTCTGTTGACCAAAATTAAGCACAAATCTGTATCAAAATCAATACATTTGAATGCATGCATTACTAATTTTTGCTCTTTAAGTACATTTTTAAACGGATACCTTAATATTTTTACTTGAGTAGATTTTTTCATGTGATACTTTTACTTTTACTTGAGTATATTTTTGCTCTGGTATCAGTAATTTTACTCAAAACTGAGTACTTCTTCCACCATTGACTATACATCAAGTGTGCCAATACTGTATTAAAACAATGATTTAACAAAGTAGCGAATATGGGTCTAAATTTGTCACTGATTTCAACAAACTGCCTTCAGGTTTTGAAATTTAAAATGTATGCCAAATACTTCAAAGATACCCAACGCATTTTTTTTCTGCTTTTCACCCGCTTGTCTCCATGGAGATGCACTGAGATGCTCCATGGAGACGCCACCCGGCCAAGTTACAGGTCAGATCAGGGCATGGGTTTAGCAATGAAAAGGCTTGTAATTGCAAAAAGCTAGATGTATTAATTTTATGTTATCTCATGGAACATTGTGGGTAAAAAAAAAAAATAAAAAAAATACTTCCATAAGACAAGAAGGTAGACCCTAACCAAAAAAATATATATATATATATACATAGCGCATTTAAAAAAAATTCCACATGAATATCTATTTTCCATTACAATCTTACGCTGTTGAGTTATTTTTATTTGATTGTGAAAGTAACAACTAGAAGCTTCAGTGCTGTATTCGCAAACTCCTCTGCCGTATCAGTGCAGTTTCCTGGTGTGAAAGTACAGATTCCGAGAGAAAGGCTCTGACGCAGTGACAGCTCTGCGGACGGGCTACTGACGTGATGAAGTGCTGTTCACAAACACAACTGCTGTTAACGCTCTGTGTTGCATAGGAACTTTCTGAACTGCATGACCCTACCAGCGCTCATAACCGGACAAACTCGGCTTCTATAGGGTATGGTAGTGGCAGAGAAAGATGCAGTAATTTAAGGATTTATAAGAAGTAGTTATTATAGTATAGTAGTTATTATGGTATAGCAGTAATAAGTGGGAATACTGCCAATACTATAGGATAGTACTAGTAAAAGTTGCTGGTATGCATTAAACTTTCATTAACACTAACATTAGTTTTATTTATTTTTTACATTATATTTTGCATGTTTCGACTTTAGTAACGTATGGCATAAATGTTTATCCACAGATCTGAGGGTTGGCGGTTCGAATCCCGCTCTCGACATAAACATAATTGGTAGAGCCGTCAGATCCACTGATCCACAGGTTGGCAGTTCGAATCCCACTCTTGATATAAACATGATTGGTAGAGAGATCAGATCCAGTGACCCACAGGTTGGCGGTTCGAATCCCGCTCTCGACATAAACGGGATTGGTAGAGCCGTCAGATCCACTGATCCACAGGCTGGCGGTGCGATTCCAGCTCCCACAAATAAATACTGTCGCTGTGTCCTTGGGCAAGACATTTAACCCACCTCGCTCCCAGTGTCTGCGTACGCTGGTGTATGAATGTGTGTGTGTGTGTGAATGGGGGTGCCTTGAAGGTAGAAAAACGCTGTATAAAAATGTGACCAGCAGAAAAGTTACACAGTGCACCTTTAAGCAGTCTTGTTCCTTCCTCCCGGCAATTGTAGATCAAACCCACTGAAATCACCAATGTTTTGACCCTGTATCCAGTTTGCTATGACAGTAATTGTTGGTGACTCACTCGGCAGCACAAAGGGGGGAAAAGGAGGTGCATGTGGAGGTGGGTGCTGACGAACGAGTAAAGAGGGCCGGAGTTGTAAAATGGCCGTAGGAAATGCTGTTGGCCGGAGCAGACCATTTGCGCACGTCCTTGTGTGTGTTTGCGAGACCGCGGTAAATACATGTCAGGAGCGATCGTCCCTGCCAGCCTAACGAGCCGTGCCGTCTCACTATAGGTGCTACCGGCAGGGACACGGGTTAGGTGCTGTTCATGGGACACCAATACACACTTCTATGTACACCTGCCTTTCTGAGATATGGACATATGCTGGAAATGAAATGAAATGAAAAGTAATACGAGATTATAGTTGATGTAATCTTAAATTGATCTCAAAATGGCTGTATGATATATGGAACTTAAAGTAGTACTAGCATAGGAGAGATCATTATTTGAACCCCAAAATCTCATATCTAACCAGGGCACAGGTAAAACCTTATAGATGTAAAGGAGGTGAAATATATATTAAGTTTTAAGTATGCAGTTTATCGTTCTGAAAATAACCCGCAATAGTAGTCAGCTTTATTTTTTACAATTATTATATACGTTTTAAGGCTGTAAAACCCCTCACCACACACTTTATACACTTTTCTCAGACAGGGATTAACATTTTCTCACATTTCTCTCTTGTTTAAACACTCTCAAAGTTCAAATCTTCGCAGGTGCCTTTGTCGGTGCAGAACGTTTCATCGACATCGTGGGTTTTGTCAGGCGGAAAACTTGCAACTCGGTCTGCGGCATTATTTAGCATGAAGACTAGACTTAAACTTGCTAGCAACACACTCCCGAGATAACTCCAACGAAGCCCATTCAGCTGCACAATTTTTCACAAACCTGTTCAAAAAACAACGATTTTAACTTGTTTCATTCAAAAAACAAAAAGAAACGACTAAAACAGTACTATCAGAAGCACGTTTCGGCCAAATCTGACCCAACAGTTCTCACCGCTTCGTGCAGCCATCTTGATTTTCCGGACAGAAACTTTGATGACTTAAATCACGTAAATGACGTAAATCATTGTTATTCTAAAAGTTTATGGCAAATTCTTTAAAAAAAAATGATCCTGGTTGGTGCCTTACATTGTCAGAAATAATTTAGAAATTTTGACTGGTTATGAGTTAGTACAGTGTTCGGATTTACATTTTCTCCAACTAAGGTAGTCCTGACAAACCCTGACGATAAATATACAATATACCTTGCTAGCTTGCCTTCATATCATTCCTTTTGTCATCTGCATATGGTAAGGAATTAAAACTGTAACAAAAATGTGCAGACTCCAACATTTGTTAGCATTGTGCTCCAAAAATACATCCACGGGGAATCATTAAGCCAGACTTTAAACTAAAATAGAACTAAATGTATGCACCCCATGCTATTTGGCCATTATAACATGCATGTGGAGGACACTGCAAATGTCATGGCCCACTTCTATCTCCTCATTTCTTACGCAGACCGTCTCTTTCTTTAAATAGCCTCTCCCCAGGGACACTACGCCGGACAACCCCACTAACCCCCTGTATTCTGCCGCCCTTCACCACATTAGGGACACTTTTCACCATTCAGCTGTGTTAAACACGAGGAGTTGCCACAGTTTACGCAGGTCGTATTAATAAGAATCTGCACCTGCTCCACACTGCCATCATCCATATTACAGACAATATTCGCAGCTTGATTTCTAATCCGTCCACAGTGCCATGCAAACAGGTTGGTTTTGTATAGGTCAATGTCTCTCAAACTGCTTTTTTGAGCTCCATTGGTCCGTGGAAATGATGCAGCCCACTTTTAGACCCGGTTTAGCCCTAAATTAGACTTGGATTAGTCCATGGCTAGTTCTGGTTTAGATCTAGTGGTAGTAGTACATAGCCAAACCTTTTACTGGGTGGTATGTGGAGTGAAGAGTTTGAGAGAAATTAGTACATGAAAAGCAAATACCTTATACAGTATGGGCAGCAGTAGCTCAGTCAGTAGAGTGTTTTCCGCTGATCCGAAGGTTGGCGGTTCGAATCCCACTCTCAGCATAAGCATCACTGGTTGAGCGGGTAAATCCACTGACTCACAGGTTGGTGGTGTGATTCCAGCTCCCACAGATGAATGATGTTGTCTTGTTCTTGGGCAAGAAAATGAATGAATGAATAAAACCCCAATAATTTTAGTTTTATTTTTTATAAACTTGAAATGTATAGATTTCAAGATTTTTTTTATTGTATTATTATTATTATTATTATTATTATTATTATTATTATTATTATTATATTTTTTATTTTTTATTTTTTATTTTTTATTTTTTATTTTTTATTTTTATTTTTTTTTATTTTATGTAAACTTAGATTAGATTTAAAGATGGCCTATGGACATGGCATCGGTTGCTATTTTGGACATGACCATGCTCTGTGTTCTGTCCCTTTTTAAACTAATATATACATAAAATAAATATACTTGCCAATTAAATCTTAAAACTTAAACTTTTCTAATGTGGAGTTTTACCCCATTGCTGCTCTTCCCCATCACTACCCCTCCCTGTCTCTCCTTAGCTCATATCCAATTTGCGCTAAGCCGGTTACAGGGGGCCGATATGAATCTTATCTTGGTCCTGCTTTAATTATTCCATCTTCAAGGTGCGTTCTCTTTTTTGCCGGTGCCAGGGTTATTAAATAGTGTCCATTTTAATCAAGCCATGCAATAGCCTAAATTGGGCAAGTAATTAAAGGTAGAATAATGAAATTGAATTGAAGTAGTCAGCTACATTTTTCTCTAGGACTGGTTTTTGGTTAATTTTGCATGCCGTCTCCAAGTAGTCCTTTTCTAACAGGCAAGAGATTCCACCTGAAATTCTTAGTGCTTTTAAAGTCTTTTGCACGCTCTGGCACTACCTTTTCCGACCCTGTGTTTTAGACAAATGGCTCCGTAATAATACCTCTTCATCGCTTACTTTCCTCCCTGGTCTTTTCTACTACTTTTGTGTCCTTAGCGCTTGCCGTACTTTGTAATGAGGTATTACATTGGCAGACACTGATAATTACCAGCCGGAGTGGAGCGGAGCGCTGTACCGAGGCATCATATACCACAAAGAAGTCTTTTATGGGATTAAAGTGCCCTTTTTATTGTGTCCCTGTCAAGCGGAACTAGCCCATACTGGTGCGGATGGGTTTCCCTGGCAACGTAACTACTCATAGCGCCCAGCAGAGATTTCTTTGTCAATCACAGTTGTATTTTTATGTGCTATTTGGAGAATAAATTGTTCCATTAAAAGTACATTACATAGAGGTGCTATACCGGATTTAAAACGTGAAAAAACAGAATTGGTTTGATGTAAACGTTTTGCAGTGGTCAAAGTTATTCCATTATTACCATTCCTCACATCCCAATTATTCATCATGGTGATTTTATGGTTTTATATAAGTGCTTTTCACAATTTTCAAATGCCAGAGCACAGTTTTGCTGTCATGGTAACGTAATAATAACTAACTACTGGGATGTATGAATGGGTTCCTTGATGTAAAGTGCTTTAAGTCCCTTGAATTTGGAAAAGCGGTATATAAAAATGTGACCATTTCCCAACATGTAAACCCCACACTTCTTGATTCTCGAATAGTAAAGTGCTTTATAAGTAGATGCAGACAGTTCACAGACTTATTTTGACCTCAAGAGCTGCTTATTCAAAATATCTGCTAAAATGTACCAGTTAAAGGCCTTCTAAGGTTATGTCTTATGTTAATAATTAAAGTAAATAGGAAAGACAAAGCATGGCAAGTTTATTTGTATAGCACAATTCATATACAAGGTAGTTCAAAGTGCTTTACCGAATAAAGAAGACATTAAAATCATAACACAACTAGTCAAAACATAAATAATCACAAATAATCATCATAAAATTAACATTAAAGGAGAAAAGTGCAGAATAATAACCTTTCAGTCATACGCACAGCTAAACACAACTGATTTGAGCCTGGATTTAACATCTTCAGGAAGATTGTTCCAGGTTTTAGCTGCATAAAAATGCTAATTCTCCATGTTTAGTCCTGACTCTGGGCACCCGCAGGAGGCCGGTCCCTGAAGTCCTCAGAGTGTGAGATGGTTCATATGGCTCTAACATGTGGGAGATGTACTTTGGTGCTGAGAGACTTGTTCACAGATTTGCTTTAAAGTCAATTCTCTGAGCCACAGGAGCCAGTGCAGAGACCTGAGCACAGGACGCATGTGTGAAGTACTTCCTGGTTCTTAGTCAGGACCCAAGCAGCAGCAGCATTCTGGATGTACTACAGCTGTCTTAAGGCTCGTTTGGAGAGGCCAGGGAGCAGGCCGTTACAGTAGTCTAACCTACTGGAAACAAATGCATAGATAAGTCTCTCCAAGCCTTTGATTTTTGCAATGGTTTTTTTAGATGGTAAAAAGCTGCAGATATTATTTATTTGATGTGGCTGTTAAATAGGAATCTCAGTTTTTTGAATGATGAAATTACAGACGGTTACGGTTTTCTGTTCATATGCAAATGTAATAGGTCACTTATCCACAACAAGTCTCCATGTTACACATTACCGGTTTTGAGTTAGCAGTTAGCAGCCTTGTATGTCTGCTGTGGTGGCAATGAATACTATTAATACATGTGATAGTTGTAAACTCCACTTTAAAGCCATATACACACACAAAATGATAAATACTAGTAAGTAAAAGTATCTTCCTACTTCTGCCTACTTTCCATACTGCTCACTGCTGTACAATACAAGTCTATAAATCATATTTCCATTCTGTCTAGAGGGCTACACAATAGCTCTGCTCCAGCGCGGGCTCTGTGGGCTGGAACCTTGTTTGTATCGCTTCAGGGTAGAATACGCCACAGTGCTCCGGCTGCACCCGTGTCACCCAAACAATGGCTAAAAAGTCACCAGCTAGCGTCGCTAACACACACACTAGCCTGCCCCTCTTTATAATGTCTTGTATTCGCCGCAGATCACCCGTCTGCCATTCACCTCGTATGCCTTCTTTTTTGCCACAAGGAAGCCCATATTCCCTATCAACTTCGCGGCAAATATAAAGCCACCAGATCAGTCGCATTCCCTGGGATATGCCTCGGGGATAGACAAGGCAGGGAGACAAGCAAATAGGAAGGAAAACAACAGTGCATACAGGTAAAGTGAGATGCGCTTGTGGAAATTGCAGAAATGACAAGGCTGGAGTCGATGGATGGGACGGCAGCAGGTAGGAGCTCATTAGTTCATACAGTACGGCGGATTTTTTTTTCATCCTTGCATGTAAACACAGCCTCGATGTGATTAATACTGGAAGGTTAAAAAAAAAAAAGTGAACACAAGGTCGGGTACGATGATAGAATTATCTGTTTTCGTCCGTATGCAGAGACACAGGTTTCAGAATGATGAAAATTAGGACAGTTGCTATAGCGATTAACAATTTATAACTAATAATTCCAGTCACCGAACAACTAGATACACTGCCCATGAGCAATACACTTTGTGGGCTCAATCTGGAAGCTATATCTGTGTCGCTTAGAAGCTGATTGTGTCTGAGAAGAGATCTAATAATGCATCAAATTGCAAAGCGAATGAGTATCTGCAGTACACATAAGATATCTTAAAGTACTTTGGTAACACGTTATTAAAATTATGCCTTAAAGGGAGACGCTACAGGCAAAAGTCATGTGTTTCATGTGTTTTTTTGTGTCTTAACATACATAAGCTTCCATGTGGGAACAAAAAATCTGAATCACAAGACTTTTACTGCCATTGTCAGTGAACACAACTCACAAACTAGGGACTTTCTTCGGTGATAAAGTGCAACGTAAAACACTGAATAGTAATAATATGTAAGTTAAAAAAGATATGCTTAAAATGTAATAGTCTAAAACACATCCGAACAACAGTGCAAACATGACTTATTAAGGTGACCGGTATTATAAAGTGTCCAGTTTGGTACAGATAGATAAAAATGAGTCCACTCTGCACCAAAAGTTGTTTTAATATTTAATTCAATCAACTTGTGTCTATAGTCTTATAGGAGACATTGTAATTTCAAAGGCCATTTTCTCAAAATACATTTCCCCCCTATAGGGACATGACGATCACCCCTTAAAGTAGCACCTACATATAGCAAACTTCAGTCTTATACTTGATTTTTTTATGTCTAATTCCAGTCTTGTTATGAAGGCTGTAAATAGCTTAGTTATTATAAAATGAACTACTTTGCTAATATTACTACTTCTATTTGTACCGCTACCACTATGCACGTTGTACATAATCTACCGTCATTATATGCAATCCAACAGATGGATTGGGCAGCACAGGAGATGAGTTCATTAGTCCTGGTCTGTATTGTGTATTTTTCTCGCACAGGTAGCTCCACCTCAGTATGATTAATATATTCTCATTCCAGTTTATTGTAATAGAATTCCCAGTATCCTTGCATTTGCATAAGGAGATTTATGCCCAAGCCAATACAAAGTTGTTAGTTTTTTACGATAGAAGATGCATTGTTGGGATTGTTGGGAAGAAGAATTGGGTGAGTCATCATCCAACTTACTCTCTGAAAGTAATTAATTATAATGAGAATGGCAGACTTAGCAGAACAAACAAGGGAGGGGCCAATTTACCGGAAATTCCCCGAGATTTGAAACTGTTGGGAATCAATCCGGACTCATGTTGGAGTGCTGAAATCAAAATGGCTGCCATGGAGAAAGCTTTTCTCCTTAGTGAGTGTGCCGTTCGCTGAGTCACAGGCGGCTTAACTTTTTGCCAATGACTTATTACTCGTTTTCGCACTTTCAGATTTGTTTTGTTTCCATATGCTGCAAAAGTGAAATATCTGGAGTGGGGTAAGGACAGACAATGTCGATGAGCAATGCTTTCACGAATACCTAAATGAATAGTAACTCTGTATTTACTGCTGTTTCAAAACTATATTTATCACTATTTTTGCCCTATTGTACCATAGTAGTAATGGCAATGACGTAGTAGTGGTTACAACTTTTAAACAAGCAATCATTTTGAAAGCCGTTTACTTCAACTTCACACATTAGTCAAGCCGTAACAATGGCTACCTAGCTTGTCCAACCTGCAACACCCAGGGCTCACGTCTGTCCACACACTACCATCATTAGAGTCTTGTGTCCACTTCCTGGGTCAAGGGGTCACCGTGACAACCCGCCAGTCCCGTACTTAGTAGCATTACCGCCATCGCTCACAGCAGTAATGAGGGGAAACAGCAGATGGATGCCATTCTCGAAAAAGCACTTTTAATGACCAAACTGGGGATTGGGCTTTTCCCTTTTCTCCAATTGGACTCTCACTCTTAAAGGGCAACTGCCAAGCTAGTCTGAGCCAAAATGGCGGTGGGAGGGCGCTTGTTTTTTAACCATTCAGCAGTGGCTCAAGCTGTTGTGTTTCTTATCAGCATTATCGTTTTATTTAACTGTGAATCGCAGTATGGTGTTACAGCCATTTGGGAGAACTTTGCCTTCTCTTTCTACAATCCTCATGTTTTGTAAATGCATGCCTCAGACGCCAAATCGATAGCAGCAGATTAGGAATGGGAGTTAGCATTTTGAAGGTGGTCCCACAACTGCTTCATATTCCCACATGGCTGTACTTTTTTTCTTTTTTTTTTTTTTTAAATCAACCGCCTCGTGTCTTATTTTGTTTTATTTTGGGGTTTTTTGCCGTTGCATTGATCATTAAGGTGTCCAATTTGGTGACGGATAATTCAGCTTTTAATTGTCACCCACAGAGTCCAGGGGGAGCTAGCAAGAATAACAACACGTACATTTCCTTCCTCCTTACTCACCCTGGTGTGCCTTAAGCTCGGCAATAAGAATGAAAAATAACTGTTTAGAAATTACCGTTGCTGGCAAGCCATGGTCCTCCCGGGAAGAAGGGGGCGCCCCACTGGAGTCAGGGTGCACTGTTAAACCACAAGAGGATCACTAGCTGTTACCTCATTCCCCTTGCTTGTAATTAGCGGGTTTATTAGCAGTTAGCCCGCACACATGTAGACCTGTCAGGACAATTCAGGGAGTACCGAGGGAGCTGTGCGGCAGGATACGGGGCCCTCTTCCGCTGGTCCCAAAGGGCAAAGTGCAGGAAAACAGCTTAGGCAAACAGCCTCCCAGGTAGTGTCCTCATTAGCGTGATCAGCGCTAATAGTAGCATTAGAGCCTGTGTTTTGATTGCTGTTATTACCATTAACAGTTTGAGCGACAAGGCTAACGCTAGGAAATTGGCAGTAATAGAGTATGAGGTGTGATAAGCTTAAGTGGCATCGCTGAAGTTGGTGGAGGAGTTTCTAGATTGTAGCGTAAATAGAAATAGCAAACCATAATCCTTACGTTGATTCATTTAGCACAGTTATGACCATTATACAGTTACCTTAATCTACCGTAGATGACAGAATGATTAGCCAAACCTGCTCCATAAGTTTCCATAGCAACAGCGCCTCGCCATACGTTGGTGCATGTAGTTTCTTCTTTGGAGTAACTAGACTCTTGACTCTTCGTGATTTTGACAGATGTTATTTGCATGATTACGCTTTTGATAAAGAGGCCCGCTAACCACTCTGCCACTATTCAACCTGCTATTGAACTTCTCTTCGCCTGGAATGTTCCGCAATATAGCATTAAACATAGCTTTCTCGCATTCATTTCATTTTTGTTGTTTATTGCTGGAAAATACCTTGAAAAAACATGCATTTTTTTGTAAACTTCCAGGCAAAGCGCCAACATCTGCACTGAGAAGCAGGTGGCAGATTCTCCACCAGAAAATGACCTTACAAAAATGTAGGTTGCATGCAATAATTAAAGGTCCCAGCCTTGTCTATAGTGGAGCAGTTAAATTAAATGGTATTCACATACAGTTGGTGGTATGCAGTGTAAATCCTGCGGAGGCACTTTTTCTTGCAGAACAACATTAAGTGAAATCTCCAGGCGGCCGGCGCTGGTTTCTTAACTGAGCCTGCTTTGTCCGTATTGGCTTGATTCATGAGGCCATTGAGCCCTGCTACAGCAAATTGCTTTTTCCTCCCATAATGGTGTGCTGGTAACTGCATGGCATTATGGTCAGCGGAATCTCATGCAAGCCTGATGTTCAAATACATATAATGAGATTCAACACTTCAACACTTCAGCACACAATTTGCTTCTCTTGTTTCTGAGTTTAAGCTAAATGGTAATAAATTGGCGAAACGATGATTTTTTTGGCAACTACATAAAGTCGGTTTACATGCTCTTTTCCCGGAAAGCGTTGGACCTGATTATTAAACGATTATTCTTCAAGGTTTTGGGGTTCATAAATACATTGGAATTCTTGAAGTTCTATGAAATATTGGCGAGTGTTTATTCACCGAAGATTGGTGGTTCGAATCCCGCTTTTGACATGAACATCGTTGGTAGAAATGAGGGAGACTGTCCAACAGATTGCGATTCCAGCTCCCACAAATGAATACTGTCATTGTGTCCTTGGGCAAGACACTAAACCCACATTGCACCCGGTGTCTTTTTACACTGGTGGATGAACGTCTGTGTGAATGGGTGACTGTTTTCTTGATATAAAGCGCTTTGAGTGCCTTGAAGGTGGAAGATGTGACCATTTACCATTTATTGTATAATTAAAGATGGCATCCTCGATACCAGAAAACGTATGGGGTATCTGTTTGTTTGTGCGGAAATGTTATTGCTTTGCCTGGATGCTAGATATGTCAAAATCTACAAAGTATAGCATTAATCACATGTATCTAGCATCTGTTTCATTGTATTATAAGAAACAGGCATGCAAATTGTGAGCGGGGTTGCTTCTTCACAGTTCTGACCTGCAGTTTGGCTTGGCGGCTTCAGGAAAAGTTACACAGTGGACTTTTAAAATAGAAGCTATTCACTTAACTATAACAAATCATGACAAGAAAGCAGGATTTTTTTTTTTCTTTTTAAAAACTAACTTTTTTAAACTAATATTACAAATGGAAATAGAAATTATCCTGCAAAAAGTACAATTTATTTTGGCGTTCTCCGCTTCCATTTACAGATAAAGAAATGTCTACTCTTTTGCCAGAAGGGATTGGCGTGCATCCCAAAAAGAGAATGTACAAGCAGTCTGCAGGTACGGACAGAGGAAGGAGATGTCTGCAGAAAAGAACAGAAGATTTGTATTATTTCCAGCTTGTTGGTGCCCTGACGCACACATTTCCCAGGCCATCATGATTGACAGCTCCGGTATCGCCATGGGAACGTGTGCACCGGGGGAACGGGCGTGTTAGTGTCATCCGTTTTGTTGCTGACCCCGATGTGCTCTGTGCATGGCTGGGCACAGACAATCACCTGGGATGGAGAAGGAAGGGGAGAGAGGAAGAGAGAAAGTGGTGGAAAAGTAAGATCCCGGACGGTTACGTGTTCCACCTTTCAGCCAGTGCACTCAGAGGGATTCAGAGTGAGTCGACGTGGAGGAAGTGCAAAACAGACGAGGGACTTACCAAGAGGAACCGGTTGTGTGGTTGGGAGGGAAGATATAGGACAAAAAGTGAAAAAAAAAATCTAAATTAGTCTTATTACTACAGTTATTAGCCTATATTCCAGTGTGTTCATACATTTTATCAGAGATGGGAAGCGACTTTTTAAAGAATGAGTACTTTCATAGAAGCATGCTTTTACCCAGTACTCTTTTTACTGAAGTTTTGGTTACTTTTCCCACTGTCAGTAAGTGTCTAAAAGTGATAAAAACTTAATAATGATGATGGGATGATTGTTTCTTGCACTGTTCCTTCAGATATAATATAGTTTTGTGTTTTTTTTTCTCATTTATGTGGTTCCTACTTTGAAAATACATTCCGACAGTTAATAATTACTACTACTACTACTACTTGAGTCGTGGATTTTCGAAATACTTTTTTATTCTTTCTTGGGCCACTACTTCATACTTCTACTTGAGTGATAACGTTTCTCTTACTTGAGTTAAATTTTTGGCTAATCCACCCACCTCTGCATTTTATTGGCCCTTTGTTGGAGAAAACCACTGCTAGCTTGTTGTTCGTCTTAGCTTAAACGAAGCACTTTGGAATTGCCCAAATACCTTCCTATTAACGCAGGCTTGGAACTGGCACAAAAAGTCAATGAATTGTCAAAAAATCTCTTCAATACATTCTTTCTAATAATACTGCCTCGGTAAAAAGTATCCAATTATATAGTATTCCGCAATATCATTATTTCTCCTTCTTCCATTTTCCCTTGACTTATAATCGCACAATTTTCATCATGAATATCTACATCACCCGTACGCCAGGGGAAGCAGCCAGATAAAAGAACCCTGTCAGAGTTAGCTAGCAGCCTGTCCCTGCCACATCTGTCCCTGTCATATTGGCGTTTTGGATGGCCCTTTTGTGCTCCCTGTGACATTTCCCACTTTGGAGCCTATGATCAGGTGATGGCACTAACAAGCACCGAGACAGGGACGAGATTAAACACGGTACTGTCACAAGCCCCACCCGACGCGTTAAATTACAGCGACTTACATGTGGCATTAAGGAACCTGCCACTCGCCAATGCGTCAACAAAAGACATGCGCCGATTGAGTGAGTGGGGAGGAAAATAGGCACTGTATGCGATGTCAGGGAAAATTGCAGCCTTTCACATACTTATGGGCTATTATTTAAGAGGTGACAGGCGGATATAGAGGAATTAAAGGACGTAGGCCTATAAATGAACAATGCCATTTCAATTTGAATGGTAGTAACTGTGCAAAGATGGAATTATTGTGAGATCGTTAGCTTTAGCTCAGCATAAAGATTATAAGTAAAAGACCTGGTGTAAATTGAATTGTCCCTACAAGGATAGTTTTGTTTAAATGGAATGATGGAAAAAAAATGCACATGAAGATTCTGCAGAGAGGCGAATCTATAATCTCCATAGCCCCAATTGACTTTGATGATTAAGGCTGTAATCAATGTAGTTTAGTCAATTCACAATATGAGGTCACAATGCAATAGATTCAACTGGGATCGATACAAATGTTGTATAATGTACTTTACCATGACACCCCATATAGCAGCAATTTCAGATTCCAGACCCCAATTCTAATTACCATTCCCAAACAGCAGCTGTTTGACATTTCTGGAACCGCTGATGCCGCCGCCTGCGAGCATCGGTCTGAAAATAACTATTGGCACGGACCAGAACACTAGCGTCTTTACACTCTAATCCCTCATTGGAGGCATTATCAAAGCCATGGGGGCCATATTGATTTTAATCTGAAAAGAGAAATCTATGGTTTTACGCTCACGGTGGCTGCTTCCCCGGTGTCTAACATTGGAGATGTATCATGCACCCCTTAAGGCCCATTATTCAGCCATTATTGGCAACTTGCTTGTGCTCACTTAATTGGACAACTTGTCTGCAACTGCCAACCCCCTGGGCTGGCAAAGACAGAGCCTCAACCAATCAGCTTAATTGACCCCGGCAAATGGTATCAGGTTTCCAATGGTGGGAGAGTTTTAAGTAAAAGTGGTGCAGCTGTAGCATTAGGTGTCGGTAAAGTTCTAAGGAGGTTTAAGATTAAAAAAAAAAAAGCCTATGTATTATGAACTTTAAAGCCCCAGTATGTAAAATGTCATATTTTTTTTCATATGGATTGTTATTATTGCATTGAAAAAACTTGCATAAACCTAACTCTTATTTGGCCCCTCTTTGCTCTCGTTTCCATGGAAATGTTGTTCCACGGCTGCTTTCTTGGAATCATGCAGGTGATGTGCCACCTACAGAAAGTTACGTACTATAACTTTACATAAATAAAACAAATACATGCCCCAAATAGAACTATTTTGATTTTAATTTCTACAATTTCCAAGATTGATGGCAAAAGACAAAGTTTAAATCTGTCAACTGCAGAAGTGGCTTGGATGAGCAGCGAAATGTCTTCACTCCTACAACGATTTGTCCAGTTGAAAGATTTAAACTTTGTCTTTTGCTATGGATCAGACCTGAACGACTGAGGGTTTACACCAGTGGTCCCCAAACTCCGGCCCGCGGGCTGAATTCGGCCCGCCTCCACATGAATATGTATTTCAATTGGGTTACTTGTTTTACTGTTTTAATAACTATAGTAGCTGTGGTATATTGTAGCATTTGTAGCAGTCCAAGTAGCAGTAAGTGTGTCAGAAACTAACAGGCAAGCATGTGACAGCGTACTGACAATACAGGACCAATTGTGGTTTCAGGAATACATTCTACTGTAATGGGGGTTGTTTTTTCTCAGGCAACTTGAGTCCCAAGCGGCTAACCGTCTCCTCCTTGTTTGGATGCCATGATCAGTTCGATGAACAATCTCAAAGCAAATCGTTTGAGATGTTGCACATACTTCACCTTTAACTACCTAAGTGGACGTCTAATCAGCAGAGACAAGAGAGAAACAATTGGAAGACACAAGCCGCAATCCCCCAAAGAGCCACTGCATAGGCCACCCAGGCAAAGATGTCCTCCCCTTGGCAAGTCGCAAGACAAGAAGGAGGACTCTTCATAGTGATTTAATGTGGTTTTTGTCAGCGAAAAAAAAAAAAAAAAAAAAGAAATCCATGTCCTGGCTTCCAAAAGGTAACCCGCCTCAATTGTTGGGGAGAATTACGAGGCTCGGATCGGCTGCCAAAACACGCCTGTATTTTTCCAAGTCATTTAATTGTGCGCTTACAGAAGTCGAAAGGGATGAGAGCGAGAGGTGGAACGTGATGGCTAACACAGGGTGAACTAAGTCAGGCTGAAAAAGCTTTGGCTAAAAAGGGAATAAAACCTTCACAGAATGATTGGAATAAGTCGTCAGAGGTCTGAAAATAGATAGGGTGCAAGTGTGGTCTGATAAGGGTCATTCAAATACTTACAAACATTTTAGAATAAAAAAATATTCACTGGCAGAGTGGGTTCAAATTGCACCGATAATGGATTATAACAAAGACAAAAAGAATAGCTTTAAAAATAGGGTCATTATTATTGTGGCGTTAGCACTATTTAGTACAAGGCGATAATATGAGCAATCATGTCATTAGTAGTAGTAGCATTAGTAGTAGTAAGTAGAAGTATCAATACGAGTAACTATTATAAATTCAAGGCATATTTTAAATGATTTTCTTTTTGATCATCTACTTCTTAGTGTTGAGTGACTTGGTTATGTCTTCAACCACATGCCCTTCCAATGTATTCATATTAGTTGGCCCAAAAAGAAACATGTGGGTGATTGTAACTTATTGAGCATAGCACACTAGATTTATAATTTTGTACCGACAGGTCCTTAACTTGAGTACTTACATGGATTACTTTCTTTTGTGAATGCATATACATACTCACTAAATTGTACTATGGTTACAGATAAGCAAAGAGGAGCGAGGACATATAGAAGGGCCCACAGCAGACATTTGAACAACTATGCTTTTTTTTTGTAACGCAGACACATTCAGATTCCCGCCCTATCACTCCAGCTTTATCCAAAGACAAATTTACTTTCAACTTGTGATTAGAAACATAAAGCAGAATGTCAAGAGAGGGGGAGTGAAAACTGCAGAGTTTGAAATATCTAATCATACGCACTGCTTTGTGGGCATAGTACCTCTTCAAGTGCAGAAGAACTTTTTTTTTTACTCCATGCTTTTGAATTCAATCTGCTTTTGATCCAATCTGGCGTAGCCTCAGACCGCATGGGGGGTAAGAGAAAGACTCTGGGAGATGGATAAATAAATAAGAGTGTAGTAGAGGAGAGGGGATAGTAGTAGCGGTGGTGGTGACGTGCTTTCAGTCAGGTCCTTACGGAAGCCTATTTTTTTTTCGTCAACTTTTTTTGTTTTTTTTTTTCTTTTTTTTGTTTGAGCTGTCAAGACAAAGACAAGATAAGGAAAAAAAATATGAGTTGTTGGGGGAAGCTCATCGTAGGAGGAAAAACAAATTTAGGAAATGGAGCCCAAATGATGCTTTTTTTTTTTTTTTTTTCGCCACTCAGGGGTTCCGTAAGGAATACTACTAGCCCCTCTCTTCTACTACAAAAAATCATGTTTTTTTTTTTTACACTGACAGCTCAAAAGAACACATTTTTTCTTGTGTATTTTTCCTTTTTTTTGGCACTGTTTGTGTAACTGATGAACACAAATAAATCTAAAATCTAATGATTGACATGGCTGAGTGGAGGCTGACGTCATCAGGCAAGGCATTAGGTTTGGATGTGGCAGGCCGGAGTTCAAGACCCATTTCTTCAGTTGTGTTTTTGAAATGATGGATTTACTATGACTAAAAATGCCAAAATGCTACAATCGTGTCTTTTCATGGGTTTTCATTTTGTCTGTGAGTAGTAAGGGAGAAGTATGAATCAATAATTACACAGTCACACACTGTATAGGTCGGAGTGAGTACATATGCTTCAAAAACACAATTTAGGAAAGAGGAGAAAAAAAGTCCTGCAAGCTCACATCCGAGGGGGAAAAAATAACTTCGAGAATGAAGACCAAAAAATACGTCTTTTTTTTTTTTTTTTTTTTTTTTTCGCTTGCCGCTCAGGGCTTCCGTAGATCCTTCTGTCAGGGTGAAATATTGCTGAACCCACCTCACTTCCACAGGGGAGGGGTGTGTAATGATACAGTCCTCGTGGGGGTTCAAAATGTCATCCGTCTAACCTACCCCACCCCGCTGTCCTCCCTGACTTCTATGTTGACACAAGTGGACTGAAGGTAACATGCAATCATGGGGTTAGGAGTTTCAATTGGCAAACATAATTCATGTTTTACTGCTGGAAAATGTCTGCTACTATGGGTGGACTTAAAATGGCATCACTACATTCTATAGGCCGGTAAAAATGAATACAGATGGGTCAGCTAAAATGACTACTACTTTTTATTTGGCATAGGAGTTCTGATTTATCCTGGCATGGAACTGGCATCAAGTGTATATTAGTTTTTGTGGACATCTAACAAAAGTAATATCTAATTAACATCGGGTAATGATGTGATGATTTTGTGTTTAGTTCAGAGTTGACACTTTTTATTGTTCTTGTAACTGTTTATGCGTTGTTGTTTAGTATGTGACACTTGGTTGCTATGCCGACAAGTTGTTTTGAAGGTTTTATTCGTGAGTTACTGGTCTGTTTTGGAGACTGGCTCTAGTGAGTTGAGATGTGCTGTGTTTTGCTCTTGTTTTGGCATGGGTTATGGCCTACAGTAGCCCTTGTGTTCAGAAAATGGACAACAAGAAGGAATCGTGTGTTTCTTTACACCAGAACGCTATAGCCTATGTATAATATGTATATAAGAATATGTATGCATCTTGACAGGGCATTACAAGATACACACAGCTGTAATTGTGGATAGAGCCAGAGCTTGAGGTAGGCTATAAGAGCAAGATGCTGAAAATAAATTATTGACCTCGGGTGTTTTCAGACAACTCGATTTATGTAAGCATTTCCACTATGCACAAGATGGCCTTACTTAACCAACTATTTTATCGGGGATAAGAGTGTTTTTCTATTCCCAAGCGTTATTGACTGTATTTTACGCAATAATTACCGTGTCCAGGTCAACTCCTTCCATTACGTCTTTTTTTTCTTTTTTTGTTTTTCCAGTGGGCTTCATTCCAACCTTTTTTTTTTTTTTACCTTGACCCCTAGCGCTTCCCTCCTTCAGCTGATCAATAAGCCAGGCTGATGAGTGGCGACTCCCTGTCACCAGCCCTTTCAGCCAGTGGAAATCGATATAAAAAAAATAGCTATCTACATCCATGAACGTGGAGCCCATTGTGTTTTTCGGTTTACCAGTGGCGGCTGCTACTCTATCAAAAAGCCTTTGAAGGAAAAAAAAAAAACAGTGCAAGAAGCATCTGCCGAGAGGAAGAGACTGCGACACAGATGGCAAAGCTTTATAGTCTGTCAGCTACTTGAAAATGCATTAACGGCATATTATTGTTAAGGAATAAAATCTGCGTCCTGTTTATCTACCATTAGAAGAATGTGTCATTGTGTGAATCGGGAAAATGTGTAGATCCAAATTTCCAAAAGCAAATATGCAGTCATGCTTATTGTCAAATGAACATAGACTGTATAAGAAGTGGACTAAGTGAGTGTAACGTCACCCATGGCGTTTGGCTCCAGTCAAATGAAGCTCATCAAGGCTAGCGGCTACAAGGCGAATTAGGAGCTAAGTGGCATATTTGGAATTCTGACCACGAGTATCATAGCAACCAAAGAGCCAACCGGAGCAAAGCTGTTGAAGATATATCAGGTTGCAGGCACTGTCAATCAAACCTGTTGCTAATGCTAGTGGGAGCGAACTCGGGGAAAGAAGCCAGAAGGCATTTGTCAGTTAATAATGTTTCATATCTTGAGTTACAGACACAATAGTGAAATAAAAAACACCAGGATCACGTAGAACGGGGTCAATACGTAAATTTTAAGACCAGAATGACGAGCCTGGCAGCAGCATTTATGGAGAGAGGGGCGACAGTTTTCTAATGTAAAATTTATTGGATCCAGAGTTGGTGGAGCCAGAAGCCCATGATCACTTCTTATTTGGAGCTAGCAGGTTAGCTATGTCCATTTATATATACAGTCTATGCAACTGAACCAGCTTTACTATCAAGAATTGTCGCTCTTAACCAGTAGTTCAATAATTCAAGGCATATGTTCTGGTTGTTAAGCCATAAACCCATTCATAAGTTAATAAATAGATAAATTGATAGTGAAGTGATGGAATTATTACTGTCTGCCCATTCCCATATACTGGCAAAGGATTTTAAACTCCTAGCTGATAATCTCAATAGGTGTATCACATTTACAAAACTCGAGAAGTTGGAATTGGTCCATTTGTCCCTTTGCTGACCCCTTATGGTTAGACTCAGTACTGCATCTCTTCCTCAGTCTCAAAATAGCCCCAGCTCTTCAAACGTTTTGCACATTTCACAGCAAACCAAATCCACTAAATACTGCCATTCCTTTCTGGGCCATTACTGCCAGGGCTTGCTATGTGTAGATCTTAATCTCCCTCGCCGCATTTGCAACTGTATTTATTCTTTCTGTTTGCCTCTGCCACAGCCATTCCCAGCATCCGTCTAAAGCTAATTTACCATTCATACTCTGGCACGGCGCACTGTGTATCTGGTAATATGCTTTCATGTTTGTTTGTGTCGGCAAATAAGGACTCTCTTTCAGGAAGATGGCCTAATCCTTACTCAGCTGTTAGACGCTGCCTTGTTTGTTAGATATTAAATATTTGGGTGGGCTTCCCTGACTACTTATGAAATGTGTAGTTTCTATCAGTCACAGGAGATTTTGTACATGCACATATGTGTGGCATAGCGATAGCATGTGTTCTATAGTGTGTTGTATCACTCCACGCCCACACAGGATGAAGCTTTGTTTCTGGCGAGATATAGAAAATACAATATGGTGTGTATGACAAATGGGGATTTAAACACAGCCTGCTAATATAGGCTACTAAAATATTGCAGGAAACTTGGACTAATGGTAAAACAGTAGTGGCGTTTGTCGTTAAGATTGTGTGTAGATGCAGGTAGTAAAAGTAAAAGGTAGTTTTGTAGGTGGTAAATGGTCATTTTTATATAGCGCTTTTCCATCTTCAATGCATTCAAAGCACTTTACATCAAGGAATCACTCACCCATTCGAGAAGGGTTAAGCATTTTGCCCAATGACACCACGACAAGATTCATCTGTGGGAGCTGGAATCCTACCATCAACCTGTGGGTCAGTGTATCTGACTGCGCCCTACCAATGATACCAATTGGGAGCGGGACTTCGACATTACTTCGCAACAGTAATGATATACACAGATGACTAATTAGCAATAGTTAATATAGGGAGTAAACTATAAGTGGTTGGAGCGAGTAGTAGTGGTAGTAGGAATGGCTGTTTAGTGGTAGTATAGCTCGCAGCAGTATAGTGTATAGTAGTCACAGTTCTTGGCATACTTGGTCCAGCGATGCTTCATATGGAAAATCTTACAAAAGAGCCAAGACTGCTTTCGTCGTTGTTTTATGTGAAACTCTCTGTCCTCCTTTCATTGTATTTTTACCACTAGGCCTTCCATATGGCACATACTTTGTTATTTCTATAGCACACTAAGGCGTATTTATTTATGCTATGTATGCAGCCACACAGCACGTCCCCAAAATATAGGACAAACTAGTCCAAGAATAGACAATGTTTTATACCCCATAAGCCTTTTTCTTTATTCTGTAGCTCGCTCGCTGCTAAATCCAATAGAAAACGTGATTTATTTTCGCCTTCCCAGTTCTAATTTATTTCACAAGCATCACAGCCAGACATGGGGAGAGAATGGTCAGCCCAAAGGGAAGGTGCAAGGCATGAGAATCAACTTGCATCTTAAACGGTAAAAGCATAAATAGGGCATCAATGGATGGTAATATGTTGTTGTTGGTTATGGCTCGGCAACAGCATTATCTCCATAGCACAGAATATGCATGTCCTATAGTGTCCAATTCACACACCAATTTAGTATGTAACCAATGGCAAATTCCATATAGCATACAATTTCTGGATAGAGTTCAAGGCATTTCTTAGGCTTCGACAATTGTATTTTGCTCAGCCATTATGTGTTCTATACACTGGTTCCTATGCAGTGAGTGATGGAGTCGACCGTTCACCCCTATAGGCATATGTGAAAGACTTACGAGCTGGGGTGAAAAGGTTAGCTTCGGGGCGTCAATGGGACGTGTGATAAGGCCAAGAAATGAATCATGCAAGTGATGTACAGCTTTTGCATTCGTCAGTTGCCAGTGACATTGGCATATTTTCATGTCTGATTTTGCAATTTGAACATGACTGACGTGGCAGGGTGGGAGGCAGAGAAGGCACATAAAACCCAAGATTGTCTCGTAAAGTGAAAAGTAAATGAGCCCGCGCGCGTGTGGTGTAATGAGAGGACTCCAGCGGTGGTGTGTGTGGTGTTTTTAAAAGATGTCAGCAAGTAGATTTTGTCGATTGGGTTTGAGAAACTGCTGTTGATGGAAAAAATGCGTACGTGACATTGTGTTTATAACAAAATTCAACAGCTACATGGAAATAAACTTCATCGTGGACTATTTGTAAGTGGAGTTAGAATTACCCTATAGTTCAGTAACCCATTAAAATCAAGTGGAATCATATGACAAAGATTCATATTTTAATATCGAGATAAAACTGTGAATACACAAAAAGGTATACTGTGCAGTATGTCAATTTCTGGCAGGGGGGGGGTCCATCATCTGCTTGTCTCCATGGAGATGTCATTGATAGCTTTAATGTTCCATATGTTGGTATTAAACTTAACTTGCATTTATTCAATTGTTTTTATTGCCAAAAAAAAAACCAAAACATGAAAAAACATGAAACACATGCATTCTTATGCATTCTTGTGAGTGGGGTTTCCCTTCCAGAGATCTGACCCACTTGGTCTGTCAGAGAAAACAAATATCTGATTTTTTATCCCAAGGCATTTAATATGATGTTCCTATAGAGTTCCAAGTCCGTTCCCAAGGTGTGACCGTGTGTCCATCAGCTGATTTTCAGTCGTTGGCAGCATCATGCTGCTCCTCTCCATCACCGGGCCCTCCTGACAGTCTGAGACTGCAGATTGTGCCTTGACAAGGCATAGGACATTCATAAACTTCCTGCATCGCCTCGGCAACCTTTGACAGCCTCCACTCTCCATATGTGTCTATGTACGTGTGTGTTTACTCTGCCACAAACTTATCTCTGGAGGCAGTTGTTGAGGTGCAGTTTTGCCCGTTCACAAGTAGCCCTAAGAGCACCTGCCACATCCACCGTGCAAAGACGTCAATAAATCCCACCACTAATGTACCACAGAATCTTTGCTAGGCACACTTCCTCTTTCCTCCACTTCCAATATTAATGAATCCAACCTTGGAATGCAGCCACAGGCCAAGATAGAAGCATGTTCTTTCCTCTATGCTAACACGAACAAGGCTGCAGCTTTCTTATCCGGAGAGAAAATTGGAGAAAAAAGAACGCACGGTGCAAGTAGCATAATCCATGAGTCAGCTTTAGCGAATTTATAGTCAGTAGCTAATGACGTTATCCATCGGAGATTATTGAAAGCCAAGCCAATGAACTTCCCAACAGCTAGAATGATTAAATTCGGAAATGATGAGAAATTTGACCATGCAGAGCCGGTATAATAATGAGTAAAAATTCACAAGAAAAATATTATTTTCTGCTTCTTCTTTCAGGAATGATATGAAATAGAGTTTACGGCGCATGGAACCTTGGGGCTATTTTTAGACATCGGCTTTTCTCTCCGACTCAGCAGTTGTAGCAATGACAAAAACTCCATTCTGTATTCTTCCCCAAAAGAAATTGTGATAATGAGGCTTCGCAGCAACCATTAATATTTGATGCACATATACCCACACACAGTTGCGGCCCATACAAAACCTTTTTAAGATTCCCTACACTATACATACAGTACCTCAAAGAAGTCTGGGCAGACGTGTCCCGGCAATGTGTGCCTTCTTAACATTCCCCGATGGACGTTTTCTGGCACTTTCAAAGCAGACATGTCGAACCATAAGGGAAAACCGTCTTGACATAGTTGGCCTATATCCTGTTTGGATAGTCAGATGGCTTTCATTGAGACTGCAGTCATTTGTTACTGTCGTTTTAATCATGCAAATGCTAGTTCTTTGCCTCTTACTCTCTCCCTCTCTGATTTTCAGCACATAAACACATCATGTTGCACACTTACACACTTCACACATTAAAGGGAAGAACGAAAGAGAACAGTGCAGCGGATTGCCCCAAGTCCCGCAAGGCAAATGAATATCTTAAGTGCAGAATTCTATAACTCGGTATCTTTCCATGCCTGTGGGCACACATTGCTAACAGTCCGACATGGATTCACATTATTTGGCGTACAAACAGGAAGAAAAGAAACTGATGATGCCACAGAATTGCGACGAATTAAGTGAGTGATAATTTCGCTGGCACTGTCTTTCGGTTTTGGTCTCGTTTTTCTCATACGTTATTAGTATGCTTCTCAGACTCTACACTTTCTTGTGGTCGGTCCCTCCTGGGAGTGGTGGTGCAGTTACGAGCTCAGTGCATGTTACGTGATAGGAGCAAGGAGTCTTAGGCGGCAAAATGGCCCCTAGGCTATATAGTGGGTGCCACGGACTGTAAGATCCAAGCAGCCCCTTTTAGCAAATCCAGCCACCCGTTGTAAAAAAAATGATAATCTTGTGAATAACCAATAGAGGGACCCATTGGCCAATCAGTAGACAGAGGCATATAATGAGAAGAATGAGCAGTGGTTATTGTAAAAGAAGCTAGGGGTGGGATTGATCTTAAAGCTATTGGAAAAAGGGGGGATTGCATGTGTGCTTGTGAAGACAAAGAGTGGAGTGAGCCTTGGATGGAGTATGCCATGAAATATCAACATTGATTTCTGTCATGATAAGAATTCGACCAAATGTGAAGAAAGAAACAGTGTGGATTGGTTCTGGCACCAGTTTTGAAAAGCTATTACAAGTCTACATACATTTACAACCTTATTTTTCAGCTACTGTTTTCTGCCTTCTAACTTGTGGAACGTACTGCCCATTCTGGCCCTTACCTATTGATTTAACTGTGATGAAAAAGAGGAAAGTTGATTTCTTTTTTTTTATCCGTTGTTGCACATAGCTTGATGCATACATAAGAATGATGACCAAAACTACACGATAAATACAGTTGGCTGCAAAACAATAACTTTAACTGTGCTAGCAAAGTCGATAAGAAAAAGGAGGTTAGAGAAATGGGCTGTGCTGTTCTTTGCCTTTCACGCTTTATGCAACCCCATCTAAAAAGACAGCAGTGGTGGTAGCAGAAGTACAGCAAAAGTATATATTTGGAAGGGATGCAGAATTTTGGCCAAGCGTGAACAGGTCCCACTGAGGTGGTGGACAAGAGTCTGGAAATGGGGGGTTTGTGGGCTAAGCGGAAAAAAGCGGTTGTCCTAAATTTCGAAGCCCGTTAGCGCCTTGGGTGATTCCGACTACAGGACCGACAGTGCGGTAATGTAAAATGTCATAGGATTTAACAGAGCGGAGAGGCTGTCTATTCTCTGCTCATTTGACAGGGACAGGGCAGGTCGGGAGGTGCATCTCGCGCTCATGTTGGTGTGTCAACAGGTGGTTTTTTCAGTCGTTCAGGAAAACTACCAACTAAGTAATGTGTCAGAAGGATGGGCAGATATGCATAATTAATGCATTCTGGACAGCTCACGCAGTGGACTGAAGTGAAAAACCTCCATTTCATCACTCAGGAGCTGAAATAGGCAGATACCGGACTGATGAACCTTTTTTTTTTTGCATGGAAGTCTAAATTCATAATTTAATCCATAGTATTATCGCAATCATTTAAGCTATCAATTCAGTATTATGGACATTTTCTAACCAACCCATCAATGGGTTTTGGAAATGATCAAAACATAGATTAACTCAATCAATTCATCTTTGTTTCGATTGTCAAAAAAGTCCTTCAAATGGCATCTGTAAATGTAAGCAATATAACATGGCTAAAACCATTAATTGTCCAACTCTGATTGGCTGGGAAAAGCATGTAAAACCACCAACATTTTGAAACCACATTTTTATGCAGACTCCACGCAGATCGGGGTTTAAACAGCAGTACCTGCCACTGTTTTGTCGGTTATGTACTGCAGTGGCATCTAAATAGCCTAAATCATATTGCAGACCTTAGCACAAACTTGCTGTCCAGGTGCACGGGGCGGTCCCCCCCCCCCCCCCTACGCGCAAAAATAAACACACCAGTCTTAAATATGCCCCAAAGCCCTCAGACACTTCAGTGATACAGATGACATTATTCAAGCTCTTTAAGGATGTGGGATCTGTCTGCTGGTTAGACCTTGGTAAAACTGTGGAAGAAGCACAGTGCATAATTTTCTTCTTTAAAGTAGCAGTGTTGCGCGGGTGCATTAGCATAATTAGCATAGAGCAGTGTAGCAACGACAGAGTTGGTACTTGTTTATTTTATTCTGTAGTTGTCTTGAGCTCAAGTCGTATTTGTACCAGCGAGAGGAGGGTCATACTTATCGACATTTTTTACGGTTCAGAGGGCCGTGTGAAGCAGCAGAAGTATTACAGGCGAGAGCCTATCTTAAAATTCGCCAAGACATATTACCAGTCTCTCACTCAATGACTCTTCCTATCTATGCCTCTTACATAGGTCACAATACTTCAACTGTCTTCTCATGAGGAACACGAAGTAAATACGTGTTATGCTTCTTTCCCCAAGATCTTCGTCAGGGTCTTAGCACACAATGGCTCTCCATATGCGCCGTAACCGCTTGACTCACGCTCTAGGTATAAGGCGTACGTAGTGATCTCAATAGGCTCTAACGGTTTTCTATGGTGCTCTCAAGAACGACTTCCCCCCTCAAAGCAGACAATAATAATATATAGAACCAATGACGAACCGGAGATATAAAAAGCTAGAATTCTCCGTCCGCTTTGCAGGATTAGGTTGAGGCGTCATCAAGAAGAATTTGTGTGGGAATTATTTATTTATCTGGGGTCATAGAATCCTTAAAAGGGAGATGGTTAAATTCACTGTTGTAGCGTGTAATAGTCATTTTTCAAAGTGTACTACCACTTTGTCAGTTACAAACATCCAGTTTGGAGAAGAGGGATTATTTTAGAACGCAATGAGTAGAAATATAATTCTTTCCTTTTTATTCGCTCTATGACACCAGTGGAGCTACAAAGGCTTTGCTAGTAGCGGCTGCCCTGCTACTTGAGCGTGAAGTGGGATTGCAAGATAGCATCCAATGTACCCAAGTTTCAAGAAAACAAGACATTACTTGGGTTGACCATTCCACTCTAATCCAGATACAAGTACCTAATAATTTATTCCTACCAGGTGGATATTTAGTCAAGCACCAGTTAACTACTTAGTCTGTATTTGTGTGATTTCTGCTTGTCTGCAAGTTATTGATCCATAATGACCTTCCGTGAACGCTATTGCGGAACGCGGCTGGGTTAGCGTTTTATTTTCCGCTGGAATGATACGCTTTAGCTCGGGAGGTGTGGCGCGGAATAGAATATGAATCATAAGTCAAACGAGCAAACAAAGCCGGGCTGGGGGTCGAAAGGAAATCATGAGGATTAGGAGCGGAAGAGTGGTGTTTGAGGGCGCGATTGTTTATTATGTCATGTACATGTATTGTTGTGTGTGGGCTGTTGCATGTAATGGAGTAGGTGGCACTCTTGTGTGCAAATACAAAACAGTGCTGCATGATGTTACGTCCAAATACCAGCGAGGGCGGTTTTTCATCCTGGAGCGAAGGTCATGTCTTTTGGCGTGAGAGGGCGAGTCGCCGACTGCGGAACATGGATGTGGGGGCACTCAGCAGTGTGTCAGCGATAAGGTTGTGTTCACGAGAATTGGAAAACGGGACTGGGAAATGTCAAATCAACAATGGTCCTTATGTGCCAATCTAATGCAACGGAGAGTACACAGTGGTAAGTGGCTCGGTTCATTTATACATACTAAAGAGGTGAATGTGTAGTCTGAGGGTGAAGGGTCTGCAACTTGCTAGTCTTCTCGCATGGGAGATGTTTCATTTTGAATGCTATGTATGGCATTACCATTTACATAGATCATAGACAAGCAGGGACAACCATCACTCAAGTTAGATGTCAGGTTTGGGTAGGTGGTGGGAGGCGCTCTACAGTGAGAATGCCTGTTTTCAAGGGTATCTGTGTAATCCCTCAGTCGTCCATGGCTGAAATAAAAAGAAAATATAAAATCAGGTCGAATGGACAAACGTTTTAGGATGTGAGATGTTTCTCTGCTCATCCAAGAGCCGCTTCTGATCAGTTAAAGTTTTGTCAGTGGACAGATTTTATTTCTGTTTACTATGTTTGTCAGGGCTAGTACACAATAAAGACAATGCAATATAGAGAAGTTTAATGCCCCAAACTTGGAACCTTTCAGTGGAGCGAGTTTAATAAATCTTCCTGTAGTTTCTGTTTTTTCAAATCCAACAAAACTGTACTTTGACAACAGAAACAAGAACGTGGGTGTTTTGTAGATTTAATGTCCACACGATGTAACTGCACTTGGTTCCAGGAGTCCACAAAGGTAGTGACATTTAACTAACAGTTTCTCACGTCGTACACAGTCTTTACCATCACGTTGCATGCAAAGGGTTACAAACAACTTTTAGCGATACTTTTTTCCCAATGATCTGAAAAAGTCTTGTCTCCGGAAGCATTTTTCTGAACGA
>JAIEZT010000107.1:4023573-4076840 GCA_019594935.1 Periophthalmus modestus | reverse complement strand
AGGTATGTTTGTGATGAGGCACAATAGGGTTAAAAGCTCAACGTCAATATTGCATGACATATGTCCTTTTAAAGAGACAGCGTAATTTGCAAATATCCGAAATCAAATTTGGCATAAGGTGTTTCGTGTTTTGAAGCAGCCATAACAAAAGCTTACGTCAGATCATGAAAACTTGGATTTTCATTCACATTTGTGGCAACTTGATTTCTGCGGTGCACCAACCAACAGCATACATCCTCGACTTGATCACAGGCGAGCTCAAAGTTATGCAAATTCAACACATTTTTTTTTTTGTCCCATACTGCAAGTCCACGCAGACTGCCTGGCCCGGCTGGTCATGTCCACTTTTTGGGAGTGAAGTGGGACATTTTAAAGACTGAATCAGACTTAGTGTCAAGGGGGCCAGCTGCTGTGAATGGAGCTCTAACGGGGGTGGGTGAGCATGCATGCGCACCCATGGTCGCCCTCGTGTCATTTTTCCAGCCTGATTGCCATCATCCCGGTGGAAACATCTGAGAGGGGCACGCTTTATCTGCGGTCATTCAGCATTGACCCGCCGAATGGAAACCAGCGCCGATCGAGAGATAGAGGGAAGATGAATTACGTTAAGATCTGGTACTGGACTTGTATTTTATCTACCTGACCCTAACTACTGCCATTTCTGCAATGTCTGGTGGTCCCATCTGGCACATCAATATTAGCCCCGGGGGGGGAAAAAATTCAGATGTAAAACTGCTGTAATGTCATAATATAAAACACTGTCCATAAATGTAGGAATAAAGTTATATCATTCTTAAAGATTCACTACTTTCGCCTTGTCTCTCTGGAGAAGCCTTTGTTTTGGCCTGGAAGGTGTCCACAAGTATGACAAAAACCTCTTGCATTTATTAAATTAACTGCCATGTTTTCATTGCTAAAAAATGTATCCGTATCATAAGTGCCATCTTCTCCGATGATCCGTAACCCGTAACTGCTTGTCTCCAATGGAAATAGGACACGTGTAATACTTTACTGGGAGCACTGTTGGCAAAAAAATAAATTTCTCAAACATATTCAAAGTGGAGGGCCACACACGGTGATCAATGCAGTGCGGCTGCTTTATACACAGCTTTGACAGAGCCGCTGTGTATTAATAAGCCTTAAACACATTCATTTAGGTCTGTATCACACTGCAATGTGATGTTTGAGGATATAGTGGTAGAAATAGTTGAATTTGCAGTTAAAAGTACTGCTTATGATCAATGGGGGCCGGTTAAGCAGGAGACCCGAGGGTCGATAAAACTGGTCTGAGGGCCGCATTTGGACCCTGGGCCATAGTTTGGACACCCTTGCATTAACGCGTATAGGTTGCCAGCGTAGTTGCAATATTTAGGGAAAAAATGTGGCATTTTGTGACAGCTAGCTCCCCAAAAAGTGCATTAACTTAACTTAGACTAAAAGGGTCTATTCAGCACATTCAGATATATTAAGACTTATGGATGGCTGTATTGAAGGATTCATTCTAGCTTTAGCTCAAACTGCTGTGCAAACACTTGTGGTTGTAGTTAGCAGTAAAAAAAATGTCTTTAGCCTTTCTCCTCATCGGACTCATAATGAACTCATTTGAATGTATTTCTACTTTGGTAATTACAAACTAATTAGAATTGATAAATCACATGGGTGCAGCCTGCGTGGAACATCGATTATTATTGGCTATGGTCTAAGCAGTTCTACATCAGGACTGGGAGGTGGGCACGCTGAAAGAAATGGAAATACCCCTTTTTAGCTAAGCCACGTTATCTTGCACATTCAGAAACTATTTCGAATGAGCTTTTTCAGCATAAAAATTGGCCCATAAGTGAAGGACGATTGGAAAAATATTCACTTACTTAATGATGATAATAATAATTAACGAAAATGCTTTCAACCTCAGACAGACACATAAAAGAGAAAAGTATTAGTCGCTTTATAGAATGAGTATCTTTAGCGCTCAGATCCCGGCAGAAGACATTGTAAAGAAGGGGATCCTGGAGTGGTAGAGGTAGGCTGAGGCAAGTGAAGATGAGATGATGCGGAGCCGAGGGAGTGCCGGGGAGGCGTTGGGGCACTGCACGAACTGAAGTGGCCATGCATGTGCGATGGGGGTTTAAATATGGCGGACTGGGCGCTGGTTGGACAAAGAGGAGGAGGTGATGAAGGTTGAGGACAGGTAAACTCTGGAGAAGCTCTGACGTAGACGGGAGCGGAGGTAGGTCTTCCGGGGTGAATTCACGCTACCTCCATTTGCCTATTAACTCCATATGTAAAGTAGAAAAGATGTGGGGAGCGAGAGGGGGTTCAAAGCATGAAGGCCCCCTGCTTTGCTCTTCTAAACAACATATGGTGAAAAACATGTCTTATCTCCTCAGGTATTAATGTATTCAACCGCATTTTTATTATTAGAACAAACATTACCATAATTCTCACTTGGCGGCTGTCCTTCATCTCCCGAGATCGAGTTTGATGGCGACTTGGCCTGGCTCGCTGTCCGGCCCCGACATGCATTTTCAATAGCCTGCTAAAGTAGTGGCTTCTTCACATTTTCAGCACACCATTTGGCTCTCAAAAGCTTTGTTGCATTAACTAATTTGGCCTCATTCAGTAAATCAAGCTGGGACTAAGTAGACCAGATCAAACCAGTTTGTCAAGAACTAAAAACAGGACTTATTATTTATTATTATTATTATTATTTTATTTTTTATTATATTATTATTATTATTAATTTATTATTATTTTTTTTATTATTTTATTTATTTTATCTGCTTTTGTTTTTTGCTTTTTTTTTTATTTTTTTTTTTTACTAATTAATAAATAGTTCTAAATGTGCAAAATAACATGGGGCTAACTAAAACTATTTCTATAATGTTCCCACGTTCCAGTTCTTATGTAAACTGCTTAGACCATAGCCCATAATAATCTATGTTTCATGCAAGGATTATAAAAAGGGATCTTAAAGCTGCATTATGAACTTTTCCAGAGGAGGATCCGTCACTTGCTTGTCACCATGGAGATGTTATTGCTTTTGCCTGGAATGTTCCACTCCACCTGGTATTAAACTTATCCATCCTCCTAGAGACAAGCTAGCGACTTCCTCTGGGCCAAATTACAACTCTCAAATCATTGGAGAGGCAAGCCCTGTCACAGTAATAAAGCGTGTTTTTAAATGTTGTTTTGAGCAATAACATGACTGGAACTGAGAAAATGAAAAGATAAATATGTTTAATGCACACTGTGGAATATTCCGGGCGAAGAACTAACCTCTCCATGGAGACAGCAGGTGGGAAAAGGTCTATTTCCAGGACTGGCAGAGCTACTCCAGGTCCAAACAAAGATATAAAGGCACCAGTGGTGGAAGAAGTACTCCAATTTTGTTACTCAAGTAAAAGTACAGATACCGGCGGGCAAACAAATACTCAGTAAAAGTATAAACTGAAAAAAAAATCCTTAAGTAAAGTACAAATTACATACATTTCCACCACTGATATAGACCAGGTTAAATGAGGGCGACATATACCCACTGCCAAACTAGGACTACATTTTTGGACCTCGATCAAAACGCTCATAATCAGAATATCTACAATCCAATGTGTACCACCATTTAGTCCTCCCACCCGCAGCTTGATAAACAATCGCCTCTTTTGTTCAGAGTAGCCATCCGAGAGTGGCACCTTTGCATGTCTTGACTTGCAGACATTATTTAACCTCTGGCCATGATTGGTGTCAGCGGACCTGTCTTTAATTCTGCTTAAATCGCTTGAGGAAACACGGCGGAATCAATACAGCCGCTGCTTTCAGACCAGCGCTTTGTCCATTGGCTATAGCACACCAGGGTAACCAGTCGCTCGGGGGGCAAAACTTTATTGTTTAACTGCTACATATGGGAGAACAGTTGTCGAGATCGGGCGACGTGCCATGGACATTGTTGTAAGTGGTCAATGCTTTTGTAATCAGCCTGTTCACTGTGTCCTAATGGTTCTCTGCAGACATACAGTATATTGAATGGGGGAGAAATCAGGTCAAAGCTAAGGCAAGCAGAAAGGGCCCTCCTCCACAGCCTATAAATACATGAATCTAGTGACTTAAGTACAAGCCTGGGCGGGGTGTACACCGGTCAATGGCAAACACTGCCAAGGTGCCACTGCATAACTTTTTCTAGTGGAGGCTCTGTCACCTGCTTGTCCCCTTTGGAGATGTTATTACTTTGCCTAAAATATTCCACTGTATGTATCAATTGTATGTTTGTGCAATTAAAAAAACACCTGTAATTTGAAATAAATGCTAGACAGGTAGAGTAATGCCCATAGAATTGTATAAAAAAACTAGACTAAGGCCGTGTGACGTCACCTATAACGTTCGATTCGAGGCTCGTAGGTATAGGGTGAATGTGAGTCTGACAGCGAGTAGCATAGCGACGAAAGAGCCAATCCATAGCGAGGCTGTTGAAGGCCACGGCCCTTCCTGCCAACACCACGGATTTAGCTGGGAGCGGGCACTTAGCAACACTGTCAATCAAACCTGTTGCTAACGCTAGCGGAAGTGACCCCGGGATGATTCGTTTGTTATTAATGTTCATATCTCTGATTTACTGACACAATAGCGAAATTAAAATAACTGGAGCATGTAGAACGGGTTAATACAAACATTTTTTAAGACACAAAAAATGACGAGGCTCACTGCAGCGTTACAGAGAGAGGGGTGACAGTTTTTCAATGTAAAGTAAATTGGAGCCAGAGTCGATGAAGCCAAAAGCGCACCCATGACTATTAGCAGCTAGCATGTTAGCTTTGAGTCGATTGAGTCGGAAGCGTGCCCATGATCACTTCCTATTTAGAACACGGCGGCTAGCAGGTTAGCTATATCCATTTATATATACAGTTTACGGTAATGCCATATTGTGGAACGTATCAGGCAATGCTATAACATGAAACTTGACAGGCAGGTGGTGGAACGAAGTAGATGCATAGTGAACCTTAAATCAAAACTGATAGAGTGATCCAAAGCATTTATAAACGGAATAAACTGAGTAATCAAGTTTGTTGTTACAGCTCAACAAATATAACCATGCTTATACTTGTATCTCATAGCTTTTGCAATAGTAGATTCTTGCCCTGTATTAAAAATGGTCAGGTCGTATTATTTTGTGCAACATTTTTTATAGCACTACCACACAGACATGTAACAGTAACCGCCCAATGATTCACTAGTGTGTCCAACCAAGGACTACAGCGCCCCGCATCTTAATGTCAACATGTCAGCCGCAGAGGAGAAGAAGAAATGGGATGCGAGTGGTGGGTGGGGGCGAAGTTTTGAGGGACACACAGAGATTGACACCCAACAGTAGGTGTGTGTTTGGCTGTCCGAGTGGGTGCACCTGGGCCAAGCACCCACAAAGGGGTGTCAATCCATCACTGTCCACTTGAGGGACTCCACTGCTGGCCTCTCTATCCCGGCTGACCACAACAGACACAGCTCATTGGATCGACAGGCGCTCTCCCAGGACAAGTCAAAAAAATACTCACCAAGATACTGTACTGCATAGTTTGTGTTTTGTGTGTACAGAAAAGTCCCCCAAGTCAGTGAAGTAGCATAGCCTTCCCTTGTATTTCATGGTGTGGTGCTAAAACTAGTGAGAAATGGCAGTTTGCAGTGATCCGAAGTTATTCCTCACTTATCTCATGCATTCAGAGCTTCATAATTATTCACCACAATGAGTTTAGAAGCGCTGTCACCGGCCAAAGTGGAGTTTTGTGACAACTAGCGTGCTAACAGTGCACTCCTCATGAGCGGACAGTAAAAAACACTTTATAATTAGATTCAGACAAATACAAATATGTGGAAAAAAAGAAGATTACAGGGCCTTTAAGGTTAGAATCTAAGTTTACCATAAAAACACCACATTCACAGCTTAAAAAGAGTTTAAATATAGTGTAGCTGTAAATAATACAACAATAATATTAAATAGTGTAATTACATTCATAAGATATACAGTGGTCCCTTGTTATCGCACGGGTTACGTTCTAAAAATAACCCATAATTGAGAAAACTTGCAAACATACAGCACTTCAGAGTCACACCCGCGATCCAACATTTATGTAAATTTTGTTTGAACACATTCTGCACTGTACTGGAGACACGGCACGGAGGAGACTGACGGACAATGGTCTACAGTCCCTTAGCCAATCAGGACGCAGAACACAATGCAGGTTCATATGCTGTTTAAACAAGCTATCGAAATTGCACCAAAAAAATCTGCGAAACAGCGAGGCCATGAAAGGTGGAAGTGCGTTATAGTGAGGGACAACTGTACATATGTGGTAATTACAGTGTAAGAAGAGTGAGCATAGACTGTATATCTAAATTGACATAGCTAACCTTTTATCCACCCCGTTCGGAATAGGAAGCATGGGAGCGCTTCATAAACTCCAATTCACTTTGTATTGAGAAACTGTCGCCCCTCTTCCCGTAACTGCCTCTGTCACAGTCGTCATTTTAGTATTAAAATGTTTGTATTAAGTGTTGTTGAACAGTAGGGGTGGGACTAGACACAATAACTACAGTATGAGATTCATCATCATTTGAATCAGTTCATCATTTGGAATCACTCTTCTTTTCTTTTTTCTTTTTTTTATTGTAACTGCTTTTTAGTACCTGCCCTTTTGCTTTAGCCAAATGCAAACACATGAAAAAAAATCTCAAAATCTTGGCAATTTTATCTGGCAAGATCTTATGGCTTGCGATCTTGTCCCATAACTTTTTTACAGTTTTGTATGTGACATATGCAACCTTTCCAATTACAAGAAGATGTCTGTAAACTTGCTTGAAATTAATATAGTGTTTGAGTAATCATTATAGCATTAGTCTGTCCACATCTCCAAAGCTCAAAATGCTCTGTTCCACCTTGTGATGTCATGAAGTGGTGGTTTTTCCAAGTTAACAGCTACTTTTTACTTTCAGCTCAGTAGAGATTGGCAATTCCAGGGCTGATATCATCCAAATGAGTCTAGTGAAAGTATATGGAGTTTAAAGACACAGTGGAGCACTTCCTGTATTACCACATGACATCACAAAGTGTAACAGAGCATTTTCCAGCCTAAACATGCAGGGTTTGTGAGTTAAACATGTGTGAATGAGGCAAAACACAACTCTAGGAATTTTTGATGAGGAAACATTATAACATAGATCAGAAAACACTGTAATATGGGCTGTTTAATGTTGAAAATCACATTCTATTGTCTAAAGAAAGTGCTTTTTATTATCATTGTGGTATCGGAATCAGTATAGAGTATCAATTCTACCCCTTAGTGTCAAAATCGAGTTTGAAATTTTAGTATCGCGGCAACACTAACCTCGTCTATAGCGTACAGCCGATTAAGTGAGGGAAAAGCATTTGGGACTTGAGTGGCGAGGCGCAGATAAGAACAAATGCAAATATACAGCAAAAGTGACAGATTAACCTTGTACAAGGGCGTGCATTAACAGCGCGGGCAGGCAGGGAGCGCTCTGCAGAGCTAAAGCACACAGACTTTAAACAGAGGAGCGTGGAGCCTCATACGGTTAGACAGGTAACACTTATAGACGCGCTGTTGTGCATTTACAAGCACAGACCACTGATTCATTATTCATCAGTCAGTGTTTAATGTGTAGGTCGCGCCGCAGTTCTAAGAGCGCATTTAAACTGTCTCAGAGCCCTGGAGTAGTGAGCATCGCCCGGGAAACCGAGGCACTTTTCAGAATGTTCTGAAGTCAAGTGTATTCCTTTTTTAGAAATACATCCGCTTAGGGTTAGGGACTATTTTTGTTGTACCAGAGTAAGGCAGTGCAAAGGGTCTGAGACTGTTTTTAAAGTTGTGGGCTAGGAGCTAGGCTAGGGTTAGGGGCTAGGGTTAGGGGTTAGGGGCTAGGGTTAAGGGTTAGGGCTAGGGTTAAGGGTTACAGTTAGGGACTATTTCTGTTGTACCGGGGTCAAGCAGTGCAAAGGGTCAGAGATTGCATTTAAACTTGCAGGTTAGCGTTAGGGCTAGGGTTAAGGGTTAGGGGCTAGGGTTAAGGTTACAGTTAGGGACTATTTCTGTTGTACCGGGGTCAGGTAGTGCAAAGGGTCAGAGATTCTCTTTAAACTTGCAGGAAGACAGAATATGGAAAATAGACTCAAATGGAGACAGACACTTACTCCAGCAGGAAGTGTCTGGGGTGGGGGAAGTCTGAGAGTCTCTGCTTCGACTGCCGCCCCCGCAACCCAGCTCCGCATAACGGGAAGAAAAATGGAAGGATGGACTCAAATGGAGTGACACTTACCAGGAGATGTACCACGACTATTGGAGACACAGCTACAAGATATTAGGACACAGTATACACAGTTAATCCTCTTTGGGGACAATAGTGAAATGTCTGACACTTTCTAATCTAGTAATGCAAGACTTGAGTAATATCATTTACTTTTCAATCACAATGAGCAGAAGCCTGGAATCTGTACGCTGGTTCAGACTTCAGACAGGTTAACACAGTAAAGCTCACTATTGCAGTTTTTCCTCTCAAGATCCTATTTTGTTTATTCCTCACGGTGCTATTACATAAAATAAGTGTTTATCGGTCTTGTTATACAGGCATAAACTCTCTAAACTCTCTACTTATCGTTGTCAAGCCAATATGCAAATCCTGGGGGCAGCAGTAAGTCGGTTGAGTGGTGAGCCAAAGGTCAACGTTTCAGGTATCACTCTCGACATAAAGATCATTGGTAGAGTGCTCAGGTTCACTGACTCACAGCCCTTGGGCAAGACACTTAACCCGCCTTGCTCCTAGTGTGTGCGTACATGGGTGCATGAATGCGTGTGAATGGGTGGGTGGTTCCTTGATGTAAAGCGCTAAAGGTGGAAAAGCGCTATATAAAAATGTGACCACTGACCTTTTACCATCCCAGCAATGAGACACTGATCATTTGTTGGAGACAAACCTAAGTAGTTTTGAGTTCATCTCAGGACCTTCTCTACTTCTGTCACCTACTTTCCCTAATTGACGTCTTCATTATCTGCCGTAATGTGCCATAATTGTTGAGCTCTCAAAAAAAATCAATACCCAGACACTAACTGATACAAAAACTAATTTGTATCAATTAAAAAATCACAAAAGTAGGACAAAATTTCACTTTTTTTTTTGAATAGTTTTACAATGGTCTTGAGCTGAGAGCTTGTACAAGACCCATAGACTGTATAAAGAAGCGGACTGTGTGACAAGAACTGTGACAAGACTGTGACATCACCCATAGCGTGTGGCTCCAGTCAAATGTAGCTCATCGACGCTAGCAGTTATAGTGCCAAATTTTGAGCCGAGTCCCATATTTGGAATTCTGACCAAGAGTATCACAGCAACCAAAAGAGCAAATCAGGAGCCAAGATTTTTAAGGCAACGCCCCTTCCTGCCTGCACAGCTGGTTTAGCACAGAGACGCTTAGCAATGCTGTCAATCAAACCTGTTGATAATGCTGATGGGAGCGACCTCGGAGAAAGAAGACGCTTGATTTGTCTGTTATTAATGTTCATATCTTGATTTATAGACACATTAGCGAAATAAACACGAGGATCACGTAGAGTGGGTTAATACGAACATTTTAAGACCAAAACGATGAGCCTGACAACAGCATTTATGGAGAGACGGGTGACAGTTTTTTTTTTATGTAAAGTAAATTGGAGCCAGAGTAGATGGATCCGGAAGCGCAGCCCATGATCACTTACTATTTCGAACACGGCGGCTTGCAGGTTAGCTACGTCCTTTTATATATACAGTCTGGTAATCTTATAGAAGTTACTGATTGTGTGTTGAATATTTCACCCTAAAAATTATGTTTTCCATCATTATTTTGAGCCTTTTAGCCACAAAAAATCAAGTTAGAAAAGTTACCCTTCAACACTAACTAAATATATTATGTATGGTGACATCTGACACCATTACACATTAACACATTGCCTTTTAGACTTACGAAACCAGCCCCTTTCTGCTTCTCTGTTGTTCTACCATTTCTATTAGCAACAGCGCTCTTAAGCAGGAACATAGCGCTTCTCCCCTGGCTTTTTATAATGAGTTAAGTCAAACCAGCATGCGGTATGTCTCTGAGCCCGATCCTGCTGTATTACACCCTGATTACTTAGCCGGGCGGATGACAGCCAGGGAACACGCTAGTACCACCGCTGATGGAAGATAAGGGCCTGTACCTACCCACGATCTTGACGTCACTTGCCGGGAGACGGTATCTAGGAGCCAGGTAAAAATAGTGCACCATGGAGACATCAGGTTGAGATGTGTTGAGCAGATGGAGAGAGAGAGAGAAAAAAAGAAAATAAAATCAGTGAATAGCAATGAAGCCGGCAGATTTGGCCCGGGTGGCTCTGGTATACACTGTACTGGATTTGTCATGTTGCTTCAGAAGCCTTGGAATATGAAAAAGCGTGTGTTGCTGCAAGGGGGAAATGAGCAATAGGAGAAGATGGTGGAATCTACTAGAACACTGGCTGCATGTTTACACCTACACCAAAAATCTGATCATTATCTGATTTCTGTTACGAGATTAGTGAAATGTCATGTACAGTTACATCCGATAAAAGGGATCTGACTTCTTTTTGAGCGAAAAAATATGCAAAAAATGCAAATGAGTACGGAGCCCGTCTGATGACCTGCGGGGGGAAAAAAAATCGAAATTATGATTTTGTTCCCACATGTTCGCATAGTATATTGTGATATCTTCATGGCCTGTATTTCTATGTTTCAGATGACATCACAACATTCTACAGGCAAATAATATTTAATACAGATGGGCGCAGCTAAAATGAATATTATTAAAATGCTGATTTTTCTTGTATTGCGGTGAGCTCTGGCGTCTAGTCACTAATATAAATGATCAGGGGCACAATTTGAGAATGTACCTTTGGATATTTCATGGCGTGTCTTGCCCCCACATCTGAGAGTATGAGTAATAATTTGAGGCCACAATTCAGTAAATATATATGTTTTTGCTACACTCCCTTGCATCACCACCATTAAAGGAGTACATTAAATATAAAGGCAATCCAAAAAGGACCACACAAGCCCCCGTCAGATGTGACCTGGTGTTACCTCACAGACACACCACCTTTGGTCAGGATGTATCTGTCCAAAGTGGAGAATGTGGAGTACTCTTCTATTAACACTGAGAGAATGTCCTATGTGCAGTTCTCTTAAAGCTCAAATGAAAAACTGGTTATGGTCAAACCGAACACATGCGCTCATTTACAGTGGCAATGTGATTTTAATTGATTTTCTGTGTAGACATATTTGCATGTATGGGCAAAATATGAAGGGGGTGAGTATAAAATGTAAATGTCTTGAATGTGTGGCCAAACTGACTGAAATAATGAGGACTGTGCAGTGAATGTGCAATATTCTATTGTTTAGCCCTTTTTTTGACACCAGCCCTTTGGGACAACGGATTGAAATAAGCCTTTGACTCTAATCTGGTGTGTTTACATCCATATTGTATCATGTCTGTCCATTACCATGCACTGGCCCAATCAAATAAATAAATAAATAATAGATTACACATTTATGGAGTTATTTAAAATGTGTGTTGCACTCTGTCTTCCAAATACAACAGTTTCTCTAAAAACATGGATCACCCGTCACCAGGTGGGTTTAGATTTCTCCTGTACATTTTAAAACACACACCAAAAATTCTGGCTTATCTGATTATTTTAGTGATCTAGTTTTTTACTGGACATGCAAATGTATACAGTTTCAAGAGAAAATAGATTGTTATTGTTAATACATTTGGATTTAGTCAAGTTTTTGTTAACTTTTTTATCTGTGACAATGTTGTTCTGCTTTTCTAATCAGCTAAAAATATCTTAATTTGACATTTTTCTAGAGAAAATCTTTGAATTTGAATTGAAATGAAAAGAGGTTGTGAAGTCACTACTCATTATCATACTTACGGCCTCATTTTTCCAACAGTGAACCAAATACTGACATTGCATTTATTGTATCCTTGGGTAAAACACTTATAAATGCTTTAGTTAGATTGTGTTACTAATGGGTACTGGAAATGATATGGTATAGAATAGAAGATATCTGTGCATAGAATAGTTTTGCTTCCAATATCTTTCAATCAAAATAACAGATAGCACTTTACATACCAAAGTTTTAACTTAAAGAATTCCATAAGGTTAATTCTATCTGTAGTGACTCAATGCCTTAAGTCAGAATGACCGAGGACAGCAGCCGTAAGAGTAAAGGAGAGGTGGTAGAATTCAGAAGAGAAATTTGTAATTTTAATTGGTTGCATATGACACCCTTGTAACAGCAAAACATGCATTAAATATAGTGTAGACAGGAAAAAACATTCAACACTTTGCCTTGATGAAGCTGTCAGACCACATCTCTCGAGCACAACAACACTTCAAAAACTCGCATGCCTAGCCATTCGCGCTTGTTTTCTCTGAGTCAGGACTTTTCACGCCGGGGCCCTCTGCATAGGCCCTTAGAACCAATTAGAGCGTATTCCTCCACATGCACTCCTCAGATCACTCGGCTCCAATTTGCTTTGAATAGACACCAGCCTAATGGGCCCATAATGAAGGAAAACACATTTTTTCCTCTGATTCGCCGCACAGCTTAAAGATCCGCCTTAGTGCAGATAAGGAGCAGGCTACGTGAGGCTCATGATAAAGAAAGCAAAACACAAAACAGGGTTAAAGGAACAGAAATCCTTCTCCAAGTTATGAAAAAAAGATTCATATTATTTTTATGAATGTCCCTTGTTTAGCGTGTCAAAAGTTACATATAGCTTTGCAGTGGAGCCCAACAAGATTGAAGGTAATAAAAAGTTATCAGCGCCACTTTATAATAGCTGAACCTCAAGGCAAGGCGAGTTTATTTGTATAGCACAGTTCACACAAAACATAATTCAAAGTGCTTTACAGAATAAGAAAGACGTTAAAATTGCAATATAGAAACCGTTTTTGCGCCTGGATTTAAATATTGTGGAAGTAGAGGCCTGTCTCACATCTTCATGAAGATTGTTCCAGGTTTTAGCTGCAGAAAACTGAAACATTGATCCCCATGTTTAGTCCTGACTCTGGGCACCAGCAGGAGGCAGGTCCCTGAAGTCCTCAGAGTGCGAGATGGTTCATATGGCACGAACATGTCAGACATCCCAAAGCTCAAAATGCTCTGCTCCACCTTGTGATGTCACGAAGTGGTAGTCAAGTTCAAGTTAACAGCTACTTTTAACATTTAGTTTAGTTGAGATTGGCAATTCCAGGACTGAAATAATCCAAATCATTCTCGTGAAGGTGTATGTCATGTGGTGATACAGTGAAGCACTTCCTGTATCACTTCCTGTATCACCACATGACATCACAAGGTGGAACAGAGCGTTAAACATGTGTGAATAAAACAAAAGACAACACCGGGTATGTTTGTGATGAGGAAACAAAATTAAAATAACGTAATATAGGACCTTTAAACATGTCAATTGGCTGTTTTGGATAATGATAGAGTTTTAAAACAAAAAAAGTAATGCATAAATATGCCTCGGGTTAGCAATTAATACATTTGATTTTATTTCTATGTAACACGGCTTCTCCTAAGAAACACGTTCAATAGATTTCAGAATGACTACGCCAACTCGCTACACAAATATTACCAAGGCTGCTTTTTAATGTTTGTTGTCAGAGCCCAAAGGTTGAAGGTTCAATCCCAGCACTCATCTACCACACTGAATACTTTTGTTGTGTCCTTGGGCAAGATAATGAACGCACCTTGCAACCAGGTGTTTCTATTTTAACATGTTTTTTTTTTTAGCTATACAGTGCTAACTAAATGTGTCTTTTTAAATAGCTAATTTTCCGAGTACGATACCACTTTAACACAGGTGAGGCTGTAAGAACATATGCATTTGTATAAAAAACAGCGACCCCCAGCCCCGCAGAATGCCACAAACAACACACAAAAGAGACATAACATAACATAATTGGGATGACAAGGACAGCGCGCGGTACCAGCAACCATTCTGCCGTTTTAATGGATGCGACCGGCGCTAACAAGCTTTTGGTGAGCGCCTCTAATGGGTAAACAAGATGGGGTGATTTATATATTAATACTTAAAATCCAAACCATTTCGCGGCATCTGCTCCGGAGATGAGGATCAGCTAAAAGGTACTTCCCGCTGCTCCGTTGCCGTGGGGATAGCGTCATGTCAATTGGAGCCCGAGGCGATGGCAGCCGCTCCAAAAAGTCAACACTGAGGACTGATGACAAGCAATTATTTAGTGCTGGAGGGACGGGAGTTATTAGAATAGTGCTACTGAGGCGAACGTTTTACGTACAGACATTCACGATATTTGAATTTCTGTTTGGGAAGAAATCTCAGTTCATAGCCACCTTTTCATCTCCGTATTGGATCTCCTTGTTCCACCACCTATACTTTACTTTCACTTTTAATCCTATGGTGGTAAATGGTCACAGCATTTTATATAACACTTTTCCACTTTCAAGGCAGCCAAACCGCTTTACATCAAGGAACTGCTCACACACACACATCCATAATCCAGTGTACGCAGACACTGGGTGAGGTGGGTTGAAGTGTCTTGCCCAAGGACACAACGGCAGTATTGATCTCTGGGAGCTGAAATCGCACCGCTAACCTGAGGGTCAGTGAAGAAACACTCTACTAACTGAGATACTGTGGCCTATATACATACATATCTGTATGCCACATGTATGATACCATGGAAACAGAAAGTTAAAACCATACTTCAGAAGATTCTCCACAAGTTTAGGCCAGGGATCGGCAACCCGCGGCTCCAGAACTGCATGCAGCTTTTTCATCCTTACATCCTTATACTGCGGCTCCATGTGGTTTGGGAAAATGCATTTTAAGTATTTAATTGAAGTGTTTTTTTCTTTTTTTTTTTTATTTATATATTTATTTATTTTTTTGTTTAAATTGAAAGATTATTGTGATCTTGAAATATTAAAATAATATATAATAATAATAATAATAATAATAATAATAATAATAATAATAATAATAATAATAATAATAATAATAATAATAATAATAATAAAATAAACACTATAGTTGTTTATACAAAGTGTTATCTTTATTTTAGAAATCAAAACGTATTTGCGGCTTTTTTTTTCAGTGGAAACCGGGTCCAAATGGATCTTATGTTTTAAATGGGTGTTAAAAGTTGCCGATCTCTGGTTTAGGCTATGCTGTGGAATATTATAGCCAAAGGAACAACAACTCCATGTAAACACGCAGGAGAAGGCCCTCCTCCAGGCTAAATCCAAGTCAGGTTTGTGGAGGGGCAACCCACTCACAGTAAAGGACATGGTTTATTCAATGTTTTTAGTGGAATATAAAAATAACATGCTTTTCTTTTACGAGCTATTATGTCCAAGTAATTTTCCTTGTGGATCAATTCTAAATAAATGTCTTATACTCTACTAATCCAATATATCTCACAAACATAACATTTTGAACCATCTCACACTCTGAGGACTTCAGGGACCGGCCTCCTGCTGGTGCCCAGAGTCAGGACTAAACATGGGGAATCAGCGTTTAAGTTTTCTGCAGCTAAAACCTGGAACCGTCTTCTTGAAGATTGTTGAATTTTTGAATAAACTTGGAACTTTCTTTTAATATAAGAGAAGAAATGTGGTAGAACCTCCATTTTTATGCGCCAAGACATGCTAGTAATGCTAATCACAGTCTGAATATTACCAAGGACAGGCAGGTGTATGTTGGCAGACTGGATTCAGCACCATGGACAGTGACAGAAAGGCAGCGACAGAATGCTGTTGCTGTTATATTGGCATGGAGCATTTCTAAAGATCAACTTTGTTATTTGTTGTCCTACATCTTAAACTGCAGCGATGGCCAGTGAACAGAACACAGCAAATCTACACATGGATGACTACACAACAGGTAATTATGTTTGGCCAGAGTATCTGTAGTATGAATCAAGCAAAGACTTTATAAAGAAGTGGACTAAGAGTGACGTCACCTATAGCACTGGGCTTAAAGTCTATTCCCTGAGCCACAGGAGCCAGTGCAGAGGTTTGGCAAGGGGCGGGCACCTAGCAACGCTGTCAATCAAACCTGTCGCTAATACTAGCGGGACCTGAGGCAAAGAAAGCGTCTGATTTTTCTCTTATTAATGTTCATATCTTGAGTTACAGACACAATAGTGTAATAAATACACCCGGATCATGTAGAGTGGGTCAATATGAACATTTAAGACCAAAATGATGAGCCTGACAGCAGTATTTACTGAGAGAGGGGCGACAGTTTTCTAATGTAAAGTGAATAGGAGCCAGAGTCTATGGAGCCAAAATCAGCATCAAATGTCAAATGGGGCCATTATTTGCAAAATCTGCCATGTTTGAGTACCAGCGTGCAGAATGGCCATAGAGAAAAAGAAAAAGCAAACAAAAGATCCATGGAACAACCTACTAAACTGCTGGGTCTACTAGTAAAAATATGTATTACTCTACACAGTCAGAATACTTGAATGAATACAGATTCTAAATGGTTTAATATAAGGCTAACTGACGAACTAACTTAAAATGATTCTTCTAATCAGTTGGACCCATGAACCAGAACTTTTTTAGCGTAGGCATGCACTATTTGTACATTTAATTGCTGCAGTGTGGGCATTTTAATACGCATTTGCAATTGGCTCACTGTTAGCGTCACTACTTTTATCTCTGAGTTTTTTTCCAGGTCACATGAAAATTAACATGTTAAAAAGTACACAAAAAAAAAAGAGAAAAGAATATATCACCTGAGGTCACTAGTGTGTCTCAGTTTTAACGCTAATGCTCATTTTGAGGCATAATAAATATTAAAACAACACCACAAACTGAAGTATTCTACATATAAACATAATCGGGCTGTCTTTATTTGATTTAATTTGAATTTTAAAAGGTTTTAAAGGTGTGCACAGAGCCTATTACCCCATTCTTTAACCGGTTCTTTAGGGCAACATGTCATGAGCAGAGCAGCCCGGGAATCGAACCTGGGATATTGAGAGACAACAACGCTAATCCTTCAGCCGCCACGGACATTTTACACTTAAGAGTCTGCCAAAAATAGGCTTATAACATCCAGAGACACAGGAGGAACAAAAAAAAATCTCATTACCTGGTCAATTTTATCTGGAGTAACTTGTTTATCAAGATCTTGTTTTTAATAACCATCGGATACATCAGCAGTTGTGAGCCTCAGCATTTTAAACTTGTCTGTGTTTTGACCCTCTGTGTAGGTGTGTGTAATTATACGAGTGGATGAGAAGTGCTTGAGATAGCGCTGTGGACAATATTATTCTCACAGCAGCCCCCATGGCGACCAGCACGGCGCGCAGGGAAAGGTTAGCGCTCCTAGGGTGTGGATTGAAATTCAGGCCCACTTCACCTAAAGCCCAAGAGCTGCTGTCTGAAGATTAATGAGCTATTTGGGGAGAGTTCAGCTCTTTCACATGCACGGGGCCCACATTAGTGATGTAATTAATTTGACTACACTAGGGGTGTTGTCACCTCTCAGTAGCACGCCGCGTGTCTATGATAAGCAATCCCTAATTAAACAAACTTAAAAAAAAAACAAAAAGCCTTGACATTCAGAGAGAATAGGACAGAGGATGGTCGTGACCGTCTCTTAGGGCACCGCTGAATGGGTTTACATTGTGGCGTAATGAAGTCATTGTGAGATAATTGATTCGGTTGTCCGTTTTAAAAATACACAAGCACCCTCAGGTCTTGATTTTATGCTGCAATAATCTTTAAGGTCAAGGGGAAAGGCGCTGGCCACGTTGAGCGTAAAAGGGTACAAAATGTTTAGTGTGGGCCCTTATGTTTAGAGATATAACTACGAAAGTGTTCACTTTATTCCGGACGTTGCCGGGGGCGCCGTCATCGTCATTCTGGTTGTATTATTTTGCATGGTTAAACGGTTCTGTAGCTCTATACAGACTACAGAGCCATTTAATGTTCATATTTTGAGTTATGGACACAAAAGCCACATAAAAACCCCTGGATCATGTAGAGCGGGTAAACATTTTAAGATCCAAATGACAAACCTGACAACAGCATTTTGTTGTCAGAGTCGATGGAGCCGGAAGCGCGCACAGGCTCACTTCCTATCTGGAACGTGACAGCTAGCAGGTGAAAGCATGATTTTTTGTTTTATTACTTTACTCTTAAACCTTGTGTTGAATACTGTGTCTTAAACACTGAGCTGAACTCATTTCTCTGTAAGAATGTGACACATGCTTATTTTAAGACGTCTACACTGGAGCCTGCTACTTCGGTTACATGATACGGATATTCATCTTTTGGTTGACATGAGGTGTTGTAATACATCTTTTCTGTGACTACAAGCATCTTTTTAGTGATTCTACCTTCCTGTAAACATCTAACGGTATATCCATTTATGACCTTGTACAGACAGTATGTAAATAGAACCAGCCTTCTATAGATAGTACCTTTCTTAAGTATAAGTACTGGATGGCTACTTTGTAATGTAACGCACACGCCTGTGTCTGCTGTCTGTAACTTAATTCATCTCATGAGATAAAACTTCTTTCAGCTCTCTACCTGGTCTGCAATCGCTTCCTTCACAATTACAGCAGGTTAGATATGTCCATTTATATCAGGGGTGTCCAAACTATGGCCCGGGGCCCAAATGCGGCTCTCAGACCAATTTTTTGTGGCCCTCAGGCCTTCAGGTGAATCGACCATAATTAGCATTGATCATAATTAGTATTTTTTATGGCAAATTTGAGTAATCTTACCAATATAACCTAAATTACATCACATTGCATTGTCATACAGACCTAATATTAACATTCTTATTTAAAGTATGAGGTCAAAACTATGTTAAATGCACCATCTGAATAATCTATTGTATTGACCACTGGTCTGTGGCCCTCTGTGTTGAATATTTTTCAAGATATGGCCCTCGGTGAAAAGAGTTTGGGCACTCCTGATTTATATAAACAGTCTATAGAAGGAAGGCTGTACCCACTAAACTGCTGGGAGTCTAGTGGTAAAAAGAAAAAAAAAAAAGTATTGCCCTACAAAGTCAGAATACTTGACTGAACATGTTGTCCATTATGATTAAGGGTCATCATCATTCCGGTTGTATTACTTTGCATGGGGCTGTTGATCTTGACAGCAAATAAGTTCTATATGGACTACACTACAGAGCCGTTTTAAAGCCTCAGAGAACAAGTGTCAACTTGTTGGTTCAGTTAAGTGCCATCATAATAAATTTAGTAGCATTTCGAGGCAAAAAAGTTGGCAGAGCAGGTCAATAACTTGCACAAAATCTTATGTAAAGTCTTATCTTACCATGTATACATTCAAATGATAAATATCTAAGTCACCCATGGTAATGACTAACAGATAAATTGTATAGTCATCTCCTTCATGTAAACCATTGTCTTAATTTCACTTTCCCCTCGCTCCACTGGCTTTGTTTTGGAGATTCAGTGCACACCACATAAAGCTGTCACATTGTGTTTTATGGCAGATAATTATTACAACATAAACCGCAGTAACAGTTTATAGGCTGCTGTTCAAAATAGATAATACAATATATTTTACCAAACTACACTGCAGACTCCTACCTACAGGTGGCAGATATCAAAAAACGCATAATATTGCCATTGTCATTTTGGAGATATGCAAAATTAAAGCATCAAGTATATCGTCTATGATTAAAATCTATTACAAAAGGCTGGTAAATGTTCACATCTTTATGTGGCGCTTTCCCACCAAAGCGCTTTACATCAAGGAACAACTCATCCATTCACACACACACACATTTATACAGCCATGTACACAGACACTTGGGGCGAAGTGGGTTAAGTGTCTTGCCCAAGGACACAATGGTAGTATTCATCTGTGGGAGCTGAATCGCACCGTTAACCTGTGGATGAGTGGATCTGACTGCTCTACCATGTTTTAAAAGCCCTTCTGGGGGCTGGTGTGGCAAAGCCTAGGCCAGACATGGGCAAACTACGGCTCGGGGGCCACACGTGGTCCTTTGGGTTTATTAATCCGGCCAGCCGCTCATGCCCAAATTATATTAAAATAGGTAATGGAAAACCTTGTTCAGAGTTTTTCTGCTGTTTTTCTTTAACTTTAATTTAATTAAAGCCTCTTAGGGCTGAACATGAAAATCAATTTAACCAACAGAAAGTTAGAAAATCAACAATGAAACAGAAACAGACAAGCAAGTTAATCAACAGAAAACAAGCAAATGGAGAACTTTCATAGACCATCCCCTGTCCTTAGACTCTCCTTCTCACCAAGGAAAAAAAATAAATAATAATAATAATAATAATTCATGCATTTGTTAAACAATTTGCACATGTTACAGGCCAATTCTGTAACGTAATACATACATATATCCTGGTCTGGCTCCTCTATCAAATTTTAGAACCCACTGTGGCCTGTGTGTCAAAGTTTGCCCACCCTTGGCCTAGGCTACAAACACTATAATACCTGCATCAGATCGCTGAATTGTTAACCTGTCTTTTGTATCTGTCCTAATTCAAATAAAGTGTCAAATAAATAAATAAATAGTCACTAATGGAAATGATCAGGTTCAACATTTGTGAATGTACGTTTTGGATATTGTAAGGTATTTTCTAGCCTGGTATCTTGATTTACTAATGCTAAAGTAAATAACACGTAGCCACCAACGGATATGGAAATTGTGTGGGGGATCACCAATACACTATGGAGACCAGTGTGGGAGCTTACAAGGACGAACGGACGATAAGATACCGGCTATGTTCTGGTCATTTTGGTTAAGGCCACTTCCTATCTGTAGCCATTTTCACTAAGGAATGTGTGACCCCTGAGAAAGTCATAAAACAGTCACCTTGTTCGACCCGCCTTACGCACACACACTGTAAAAGCTGTCAGCATGCACATCTCAGGACTCTCGTCATATCTTTTCCTGAGAGTCTGTTGCTTCATTGTTCACTTTATCTGTGTGGAACTGACTTTATGTTTCAGACTCTTGGTCCTATTTGACGCTTACACCAGAAACAAACATTCTTACATTATTTCATGGCAAAGTACGTTGCAATTAATAGAGAAGGCTGTATCTTGACCCCCATCTGTGAGCATGGCATAATCAAATCTGAAAAGCACCAATATCACCCGTGCCCACTCTTAACCATCCAAAATAAACCTAATTTATAATAAAACTTACTTGCACTGACTATTTTTTTCACTTTTGACTTTTTTTACATTTTCAAAATTTGACCATAACTTTTTGACTTGTCTTCCTTCCTGATAAATAAACCAACCAATCAGAATTAGCTGATAAGGGCAACGCCGCTACGCTTGGAAATCGACCTAAAAGAAGTGCTGTGTGCATTGTCCACTGCGTTGCTGACAGGTTACTTTTGTAAGCGCCGTAATCCCTTATATGAAAATGCAATTATCGCCTATATGTCTCATGCATCAAGGTTAGCTGATTTCACACTTTCCCGCTCGAAGCATACATTGTCATTTTTTGCTCTTAAAATGCACGTACCCTGTATGTAATCTGCATAAACGCTACATTAATGGTGGCTCGCAGGCTTTATAAATTGTAAGCATCTATACCAGAAGCCAAACGGTCAGCACAAGCCTCAAGAGACACGATAATAAAGCAACTCCTCTGCCCTGTGTAGTCTCAAAACGCCACATGAGCAAGGTGCAAATAGAAAGAAAGACAGGGGGAAAAAAAACAATTTATTTTTTTTCTCCACACATTTGGATTTAATAGAAGCATGTGGTGCCTGCACTGGAGGCAGCGAACGTGCTAATGAAGAATTAATATGTGTGGATGGAACGGCATGGAAAACACATTACAATTTATGTGTTCATGAAATAGCAAATAATCAAAAAATAGCTGTTATTGAAGAATGATTCAGTGCTGAAACAAAACATGGAGGAATTGTATTAATCGTATAGAGTTAGTCTAGACACGCAATGCTTAACCAGGACGAGCTGCAAAAAGTTAAATCCAAACTGTGTGACTGTGTGTGTGCAGAAGAGGAGCGATAGTGGAGCATATTTCAGTCCCATCTGGTTAGTTGCATAATAATGATTTGACTTCTGTTTCGTTTTAATCTCTGTGATAAAGAGGTATTGTATGCAGGATGTGGAAAGAAGCTTGTATAGTTCAAGTACGGCGGAGGAAGTACTGCTACATAAGTAAAAGAAAGCCGGTAAATGTATCCAAAGTGCACAGCAGTGGGTGGAGGTGTGAGTCCGTTGTTTTCTGAGTACTCAAGGTTCACATGCAGGATTATGCAAACATGTATGAATCGACGAAAATATGTATGCAAATTATAATGAGACGTGGTTATAACATGTTCAGCAGGTCGTAAAGGTTCATTTTTCATTTGAATTTCCAGAGTAATACAGTAACATAGACTTTGTTTCAGCTCTAGTATTGGTTTATCCATCCATTTTCTTGCGCTTATCCGGGGCTGTGTCGCAGGGGCAGCAGTCTAAGCATGGACTTCCAGACTTCCCTCACCCCAGACACGTCCTCCAGCTCCTCCGGTGGGACGTTCCCAGGCCAGCCGAGAGACATAGTCCCTCCAGCGTGTCCCCGGGGCTTCCTCCTAGTGAGACATGTCCGAAACACATCCCTAGGGAGGCGTCCAGGAGGCATCCTGAACAGATACCCGAGCCACATCAGCTGGCTTTTCTCGACATGCAGGGGCAGCAGCTGTACTCCGAGCTCCTCCCGTGTGACAGAGCGCCTCACCCTATCTCTAAGGGTGCGCCCAGTGACCCTGCGCCCATTTTGGCCGCTTGCATCCGCGATCATATCCTTTCGGTCATTACCCAGAGCTCATGGCCATAGGTGTTTTGGGCTAGTCCATGTTTAGCTGTGGTTTCATTCTAGCTTGGATGTAATGTACAGTATGTGATGTATCTGAATGCATTTTTTGGACCAGACCCAAGAGTAAACCAGGTCTATAACGCAGGATTGAAGCAAGTCAAAGTCAAACCAGGACCTAAGAGGACCTGCATCCAAAAAAAAAAACCCAAAAAAACCCTAAAATAATTCTTTACTCTTTACTACTTGCTTACCTTGTTGCCACTGGTTTGCTTTGGAGCGTATTGGTATGTTTTGCAAGTATCTCTACTGTCTAAAGTCAATTATACCTTCCCGTTTGAGGCGTCCAAAGTTCTAGGTCCCAGAGGTTGCCAGCACGGTACGGATCACTTTAGGTAAGGGGAGGCTGCACGAGAAACGAGATGATTGGGCAAGTAGACGTAGACTCAACATGACAAAAAGCAGATATAAATAGAAAATAATAATATCTCACCAAACGCTGACTTGGTTCTGTATTTCCAGTTATGGCAGCTTTATATGTAGAGCAACAGCTGTTTTCAGTGCATAATGCATCTAACACGAGCCAAACCCAATGCATTACACAAAGAGATGCTAAAATGTGGCACAGAAACTCAGAGAAGTGAAATAAATGCATAAAAATCTGCCAATAAACCTGAAGTAGTTTTGTGTTTACGCTAGCTTCAGCCACGTCTCACAGTGCCACAAATTAAACGTCGTTTTGTGAAGTCCTGAAATCGGCCTTATAATCACTTTTGTAATGTTTGGGTGATGTCAGTGCCTCACGGAGCAGAGCCCTGCCCTTAGACCCGGAGTCGTGCTTGGGGCATAGAAGCACAACTCGACTGGAGGGAGCCACAAGAATCAGACCCGCTCCAAGGCAGCCCCAAGTGAACCATGCCAGTGCAAACGAGGATTTGCTTACTGTCAGTTACACCTGTGGCATGTAGGGCAGCAACAAAATATCTCCATCTTCTGTGCAGAATCCTGAAAAGTGAAGTTGGAGCTACAGTCCGAGAGTCGTGTTTGGTCTCGCACCAGTTAACACACCATATGCTAAAAGCTTATTATAAAAGTTGAAACATAGTTAACTGGAGCTTTAGTTCACTTTTCAGCCCTGGCCCTCGTTCCAATGAGTTCTACATCCGAGCAGCTGTTGTCTGTGACCTTTAGACTTTCACATATTCTTTACCACAACGCCTACAGACCGGCTAATTTTATGAGACCAAGGCAAACGCAAACATAGAGGTTCATTTCGGTGTAATTTCAGTTGCCGTCTGTAAGCTTACCCAAGTTTCATTGAGTTCAATCCAAATTCAATTTTTAGTCATGGTCAAAAACATTCATGTCCTTAAAAATGTTCAAATGTAAATTTTGATATTTAAATGAAGGCAAACCTTAATTGAATAAGTTTGCAACATAAAGCAAACTTCATCTCAGCTTCGTTACAGTTGTAATGGTAATTTTCTACTCTCCCAGCATTCATAGAGAAGCAATGAAAGCTATTGTTGCCCAAGGACACAATGACTGAATGCAACTGTAAGACGAACGCCCATCTAATTAGCATGAAACTTCTGTATACCATACCTAGGACTGTGGTTTAGTAGCTGTAATACATATTCCCTTAACCCAATAGTCAGAGGTTCAATTTTCTCTTGGACCAAGTTCTGTTTAAATGTCCTTTAGCAAGACACCATAGACTGTATAAATAAATGGACGTAGCTAACCTGTCAGCTGGCACGTTCCAAAGATTCCATCGTCAGGCTCCATCGACTCTGGCTCCAATTCACTTTACATTGAAAAATTGTCACCCCTCTCTCTATAATTGCTACAGTGAGCCTCGTCATTTTGTTCTTGAAATGTTCGTATTAACCCGCTCTACGTGATCCTGGCATTTTTTATTTTGCTATTGTGTCTGTAAATCAAGATATGAACATTAAAAAAAGACGAATCAAGTGCCTTCTTTCCCCGAGGTCACTCCTGCTAGCTTTAGCAAGAAGTTTGATTGACCTTGTGGCGAAGCACCCACTCCCACTTGCGTTAAACCAGTGGTGCGGACGGGAAGGGGCGTTACCTTCTTCCTTCTTCAGCCTTGCTCTGGATTGGCTCTTTGGTTGCTATGATACTCGAGGTCAGAATTCTAAATATGGAACTCGGCTCCAAATTCGTCCATATAACTGTTGAGCTTCATTTGACTGGAGCTGAGCGCAGTGGGTGATGACATGCCCCCTTAGTCCACTTCTTTCTACAGTTTTTGCAAGACACTCAGGCCTAGCATGAGAAACTGATATCCAGCACCGCTTCCGTCAGCGTATATCTCGGGGCAGCTGTGGCTACAGAAGTGAATGAATAATACAGTACAGTGTAGCACTTTAAGAGACTTTGACAAGCCTGTAAAGCGCATTACAAGTTTAAGGTTTATTATTATTAAGAACGACAGTTATACATAAGGAGAAATGTTCTTAATCTCTATGAACCGGGGTTGGTAGTTCCTAAAATGTATTCTTTTCACAAACAACACATTTTCCGCTTGTGGCAACAGCTTTGGCCAAAAGTTAACCAGCTCGCTTTTCATCTCTGGCCTCCAGCTCACACAATATTTCCAACTCTCCAATAACAACCAAACACTCGTCCAATTCGACAATCTTTCTTCCGCGGCTTGCCCAAAAGGTGACTCCAAGAATCTGTGGAGAAGTCATGGAAGATACAACAGAGGAGCTGAGTGGTGCCAACAGCTCGTGCCCATGCCACAGATGGTTTGAATCTTTCTGATTAATGTGCTCGCTCAAGTAGAGGACGATCAGAGAAGTGGCCAGAGCTTGTTCAGTGTTCCAAAAGGTGTTACTCTTGTTTGGACACAGTTTGTATGGCCACTATGACCCAGCCGACCATATCTGACGCCGGGGTCAAGCACCAAAATTGACCAAAGGAAGCTAGTCAAGCCAAATCCTGTGCTTGGATAAATTGAGTGGCGATTGTGAGATGGAGTGAAAAACAATACAGGGAAGATGCCAGGTAAAAGTTGTTTATCAAGTGATTTAAAATAGATGGTTTGCACAGACAAGCAGCATCAGCAGCGGCATGGAAACGTTTTTGAGCTGAATTTCAAACGAGCGCAACTATATACAAAATGTGGGCAGAAATAACGGTACACCAAACTGACAAAAGAGAAAGTGTTATCCAAAGAGTTTAGCAAAAATGTTTCTCTATAAGCCAGAAAAAAAGTTTAAAAATTCAAATTCAATTCATCCAGAACAGCTTTAACTGCCGCTAACTGCAGGGTTGTACAGAACCAGTGGTGGAAGATGCACCTGATTTTGTAAAAGTACAGGTACCAGGGCAAAAAATAAATAAATAAAAATAAATAAATGTAAAAAATCTACTTAAGAAACATTAAATTACACATAAAAAAAATAAAAATAAAAATGGAAAGTATTTTACGGCAAATTTGAGATCTAATAATGTAGCGATTTTTATGCAGTTTTGTGCTTAATTTTTTCAACAGAAACAATTAATTTTTTTGTTTTGTATACTTTTGTTTGCTGTTTCAGCAGGTCTCAAACAATAATAAAAAAAAAAAATAAAATAAAATAAAAAATAAACCATTTAGTGGAGTAGAAAGTACAGATACCTGCTCTCAAATGTTGTGAAGTAAAAGTAAAAAGTATCCACTATACAATGTACTTAAGTAGATACCTAAAAATGTGTACTTTACTACTTTTACTTCATCACATTCTGCCACTGTGAAGAACAAACACATTTTCTCTATATAAACAACAGTGCAAAAACATGTAGGCTTACAGTAAAAAATACCACATTTTCAAAAGGAACTCAAGATCGTTTGCATAATTTCTTCCTGAGAGCTTTTTATTTGTGGATCATATATAACTGAAAAAATGATTATGGATTTTCTTTCATATGGTGAATAAAAAAGCCAGTCCTCCATCACAGCACGGTGACACAGTGAGCTCCAAAGCAGGACGCCAAGACTAATGGTCATCAAAGGTCAGAGACAGTGAGGCTTATGTGGGCAGAGGCGTGGCTCTTGTGGCCCCCTGCAGATGAGGCTGGACAGTGTGCGCGCTCTTTCACTCCAGATCAAGCTCCAGTTCCTCTTTACAAGCCTATACGCTGTGACACATCCAGGCTGCGCTGCGAAAACACCAAGGAGCATAGGACTTAAACTAGCATGATGTGTGCGTGTATGTACTTGTGCAGTAGTAAACGTCAGCTTTTTATGCAGAATTATTTTGCTTATCTAAAGAAAAAAATCTGAATAATAAAACGTTACTGTGTGTTCATGATTCATTCACTCCATACTTTGTGGTGGAGGCTGCTCTTGTAGCCACAGCTGCCCTGGACTTGACTGACAAAAGCGAGGCTGTCAATCTGTGCCACTGACCACCACCAACCACTCATATTCATTCTAGTGTTTTGATGATGTAGTTGTTATTTATCCTCACTGCATATACTCAAATTAAACTTTATTTATTTATTTGTTTTGTTTGTTGGTTTATTTATGCAAGTTGTTCCAAAAAAATGGTTATAGCAAAAAATAAGTTGAAGTTACAGCCTTGTCCATCCACTCGTGTTCTTATTCGGGGCCGGGTCACAGAGGCAGGAGTCTAAGCAGAGACTCCCAGAATTCCCTCACCCCAGATACTTCCTCTAGCTCAGGGGTGTCCAAACTCGTTTCATTGAGGGGACAGAGAGGGCCACCGACCAGTGGACAATACAGTGTATAATTCAGATGGGTGCATTTAACATAAACTTAAAATAAGGCTTGAAATAATAATATTAGGTCTGTATGACAATGCAATGTGATGTTATTTAGGTTATATTGGTAGGATTATGCAAATTTGCAGTAAAAAGCCAGTTCAACTGAAGGCCTGAGGGCCGATAAAAATTGGTCTGAGGGCCGCATTTAGCCCCCGGGCCATAGTTTGGACAGCCCTGCTCTAGCTCTTCCACAGACGGAGAAACAGCGTGTCTTCTCCAGGATCATCTTTTAGTGGGACATGTTTGGAACAACTCCCCAGGGAAGCACCCAGGAGCCACCTCAGCTAGCCCCTGTCAACGTGGAGGAGCAGCAGATCTACTCTGAGCTCATCCCATGTGACTGAGCTCCTTGACCTATCTTTAAGGGAGCGCTCAGACGTTCTCATTTGTGATCTTGTCCTTTGAGTCATTACATCTCGGGACCACAGGTGAAGGTGGGAACGTAGACTGACCAGTAGTAGGCCTTGTATCAAATGTAATGTAAACTTTTTCTGCAGACTCAAACTAAATAACTTATCTTAAACCTTCACAATTTGGGTCAAGTCAATTTATTTGAGTTGATCAAACTTGTCTTTCACAGTGTATAAGCTGTATGCACGCCAGTTTTTCCCTGAGCACCAGCAGCTCCTTGACAGCCTTCTCAGCAGGGAAAACAACTGTATTTTTTTTTTTTTTTGTAGCTTGGCCCACCTAATACTCTGCTGACACACATTCCCTCTCCGCACACTGGTGTCTTTAAACATCCCGCTTCCTCCTCTGAGATTAGTGGTGGGTAAAGATGAAAAATTGCGTTTTCAGTGCGTTGACATCTAATCTGTTTGGTGAGCTTTAATTTCCCCCGGCGATGTGAAGAGCCGGTGGGCTATGGGATCACCACAGACACACTTTTGTCAGAGGACGGGGACAGCACCAGCGCAGAGCCGGTCCACTTTTCATCGCTGTAATGGTCCGTGTAGCGGAGAAGGGGAATCGATGATCGCCAAGTTTTGAAGCTATGAAGCACTTTGTGCCGTAATATTACATAATGTCTGTTTGCTCATCTCATGTCAGTGTGTATTTGTACAGGGTATACTTCAGTTGTGAAAAAAAGATAAATGCAAAAATTACAACAACAGTGTAATCCTTCAGTTGTCCAGGTTGGATCCATAGTAAAAGACAAAAGTAAAATCTGTCAACTGGACAAAAAGTTGCAGGAGTGAAGACGTTTTTTGCTTATTTTTTATTTATTTATTTATTTATTATTATTATTATTATTATTATTATTATTATTATTATTATTATTATTATTATTATTATTATTATATCTATTTTTGAATTATCAACCATTTGAATTTTTTTTATTTTTTTTTTTTTTTTTTTTTTTATTTACTTATTTATGAGTTGATTTTTTTAGTTTTTTTGTTTTGTTTTGTTTTTTTTGCAGCAGTATTGCTTTTCTTGTACAATAAATCATAACTGGTCACATGGATTCAGCATAGGTCCAAAGCATAGACTGAGTTCCAAGTAGGAAGTAAACATGGGCATCCTTCCGGCTCCATCGACTTTGGCTGCAATTTACTTTCCATTGAAAAATTGTCACCCCTCTCTCCGTAACTGCTGCAGCAATCCTCAGTATTTTGAGCTGAAAATGCTGAAATTAACCCGTTCTACATGATATTGTTAACATTAATAACAGTAATAACAGACAAATCAGGCACCTTCTTTCCTCGAGGTCACTCCTGCTAGCCTTAAACCAATGGTGCAGGCGGGAAGACCCATTACCTTCAACATCCTCGCACCGGATTGGCTCTTTGATTGCTATGATACTTGTGGCCAGAATTCCAAATATGGAACTTGGCTCCAAATTTGTTCCTATAACTGCTAGCCTCGATGAGCTACATTTGACTGGATCCGAACAATATGGGTGACGTTACACTCCCTTAGTCCAATTCTTTAAACAGTCTTTGGTCCAAAGCCACATTTTGATCATGAATTATGGAAAAAGCTAGCATAGTCTTTATTGTGGCGTTGTGACTAAGGCTAACAGGCTTCACATCATGAATCCAGATCAACCCAAAACATGCACAATAGGTTAAATACTACTTAAAGTTAAGGTAGTCCTGACCAGTGGTGGAAGAAGTAATCAATTCTGTTACTTAAGTAAAATTACAGACATTGGAGCAAAAAAAAAATACTCAAGCAAAAGCAAAAGTATCACATGAAAAAATCTACTTAAGTAAAACTATTAAAGTATCTGTTAAAAAAAAGAAAAAAAAAAAAAAGAGTACAAAGTAAAACTATTTCACACAGATTTTGAAGTCTTATAAGGATTCAAATGTACTGATTCTGATAAAGATTTGTGCAGAATTTTTCTCATTAATAGTTTTAGTTTTCTTTTTCTAACAGTTTTTATTTGGATATTTGTTTGTTCAAATAATGAACATGCTAAAAATAAGTCCTCAGCTTGTTAGCAGATTTCAAACAATATTAATACACACTTTAACTTTTCAGTCCTGTTCAAAAATGAGCTAGAAGGTACTCTCAAAGTGCTCTCAAATGTAGTAAAGTGAAAGATACCTAAAATGCATACTTAAGTACAGTAGTTTATAACTTTTACTTTGTTACGTTCCACCACTGGTCCTCATTACAGGTTACCCAAGCGACAGGGGCTGATGATTCAAATGCAGAATAACTTTGTACTAACTGCGTACTATGGAAATATAATAGTCAAGAACAGAATCATCAAGGGCCCAACTCACGGAGGGAATACTTCGGTTAAACTGGTTACACTGAACAGTCGGTAAACGCTTCGATATTCAACACAAATGAATACTATGACATGTGACCGCAGTTGCCTTATAGTAAACGCATATTTGTCTATCAATAAAACCTCTACGGCCGCGACTTCTCCATTTGACGGCTCAAAATAAAGCCATTTTTCATCCTGACAGGAGTAATGGAGCTAACTTATTGGCATAATGTCCCAGACGAGATGAGTACCACCGGAGTTTCTTGTTGGCTTCTTGTGAAATGGGTGTCATTTAGCTTTAAATTATATTAGCATGCTTGACACCCCCTGACACCGTGGTTTAGTCCCTCGTCCCCCCCTCCCTCCTTTGCTCCCGCGAGTCATTTTTCAATTTCATTAAATCAGAATGATGTTGTCAAATTGTCGCCTTGTCTCGGAGATCCATGGCTGTGCTGGGTGCGTTTCAGTGGAAAGATAGATTGGATAACTGATGTGAGTTTTTGGGGGCAAAAAACGGTAGGTAGAAGTTAGGAGATGTATGGATAGGACAGGACTGAAGAGAATGTGATCTTTGTGTGCTTCTGACACTTGTCACATAGAGGAGTCCACTGTGATTACACAACACGGGGCCCCTCCGGTGAGATATCTGCCTGATAAATGTACCCGGGGGCGTAGTGCAAGTAAATAGAGCAGGAGAATAGGATAGTGTCGCATCGAGTGACCATATATGTGCTCATCGGTTCAAGGTTGGTCAGTGGTTCATTCCTAACTGCATTTGGAAGTACTGTACTGTAATGTTTTAAGCCCCCAAACGTAAAGCAGCTGTGCCTGATTTTTACTGTCTGAAAACAAGTAAAATTTTGTTATTTTACTATGATGTCTGAAGGATTACACAGATGTTTGCAAACAAGTTCATTTTAAATGGTTTGGGAACGCCTTGGGGTCCCACGGAGGAGCTAGAGGATGTGTCTGGGGTAAGGGAAGTCTGGGAGTCCCTGCTTGGACCGCTGCCCCCGCGACCCAACCCTGGATAAGCGGAAGAAAATGGATGAATGGTTTGGAGCGGTTTAAAGTTATTCCTCACTTACCTTACGCATTCAGAGCATCATTTCCGAGTTTTCACAACTTTTAGAGGCCAGAATGGAGTTTGCTGTCACAGTCATGCAATGCAACTATCATGCTGAGCGAGCACTTCCTGATTACCGGATAATAAAATGCTTTATAATTAGTTGCAGACCACACAGCTTAATTTGACCTCAGTAGCTGCTTATACATGAACATGTACTTAAAAAAAAAATCATAATTTACTACTTTAATTTGTAGTTTAATTAAAAACTTAGACTTAAACTTAAAATCTAGAGGCACGTCCTTGCGTACTTAAAGGACCCATATTTCGGTATTTTCTCATCTTTTATAATCATGTTTCCTCATCACAAACTACCTGGAGAAAATACCTGGAGTTGTCTTTTGTTTCATTCACACATATTAAAAAAAAACCCCAAAAGCTGCATATTTGGGCTGAGTTCTTCTCTCAAACAGAAAACACAACTCTATTCCACCTTGTGATGTCATGTGGTAATACAGAAAGTGCTCCATTGTGTTGTTAAACGCTGCACACCTTCACTAGAATCATTTGATGATTTCAACCCTGGAATTTTCAAACTCTACCGAACTAAGCGTAAAAGATAGCTGTTAACTGTTAAAACTAGCACTACATGACATCACAAGGTGGAACAGAGCATCTGAGCTTTGGAGTTATAGACACGCAAGTTACTCAGACATGTGTGAATGAACCAAAACACAACTCAAGGTATGTTTGTGATGAGGAAACAGCATTATAACATGGCTTAAAGCTCACAAGAGTCAGTTTGCATAAGTTGCCCTGAGAGACGGGTAAAAGGATGTGTCAAATGTCAATTGCAACAAAAACTTCTACACAAATACCTACCTACCTAGATTAAACTGGTTGAATACATTAGAATATGCCTTGGCGGAGGTCTTCACGCTCCATGTATTGCTAACTTGTTGCCAGATCATGCACTTTCTCTCTTACGATGGCCATATACTCTGCAATCACTGTTCACAAATCAAAAAGCAAAATACCTCTCAGCCCATCCATCTCCTTCATGTCCGCAGTTACTTGGGGATCCCCATCTTCACCCGCAGCGAGGAAGAGGAGGAGAGACGTAAATGGCTGCGATTTGATCAGGCACAGAGTGGAGTGGCGGTGCTGTCTGTCAGGTAGCCGCAGAGTGATGGCAGTTCTCCATTGGGATGGAGGGTGGGGGGCATTAAACATGTCAGATATTAGCGTCGATCTCTCTTCCGTGGCTCCTCCGAGCACTCAAGCCCCATCTGTGGAGGTCCGGGTAGGGGCGCGTTCCTCCACCCGTTCCCCTCCTGACGTGTCCCGCTATTAGGGTGATGCATGGTCGTCAATTCGTCATCTTGTTCGATGGATACACTGCGGCGGCCCCGGGGATTCTCAGGTGGGGGTGGGGTGGAGGTAGGTGGAGAAGGGGGGGGCCCCATTAGAAACGAGGGGATGGCGTGGATGAGAAAGTGCGTGTGATCGGGAGTTATGGGCGTGCTAGGGGTAAGAGGGCAGGCTCCAGGGTCAAAGTTAAGACACATACCAAAAGACAATTACACTTTTTATATGTATGACCAATGGCTGAATGCAGAATATGCCGTGAGCGTGATAAATAAGCAATGGTGGAAGGTAAAGTGCTGTATTTAAGTAAGATTTTAAGGTATCTGTACTTTACTTAAGTACATTTTACAGTGGATACTTTTTACTTTTACTTCACTACTTTTGAGAGTAGATATCTGTACTTTCTACTCCACTACATGTTTGAACTGGACTGAAAAGTAAAAAGTACTTTTTATATGATTTGAGGGGGTTATTTTAGATTTTTGTGGTAACATCCTTACTAAAGTGATCAAGTTTAAGCTTTGGTTTTGAGTAAAGACAAATAAATGCACAAAAGTCAAAAGAAAAAAAAAGGGGGGAAAAAAATATATTTGTATTAAAATGCAGATGTACCATAGTTTAACCAATATTACTACATTTACACTTTAACAAATTAACACTTTACTCGAGTAACTTTTTATACTACTACTACTACTAATACTAATACTAATACTAATAATAATAATAATAATAATAATAATAATAATAATAATAATAATAATAATAATAATAATAATAAAAAGGGATAAAAAAGGATAGACTTTTTAACAGAAATTATAATAGATATATAAGAGTTCAAAGACATCATGGAGGCAAACCAGTTTTGTGGTAACTACTCTCCAGAACATGAGTGTCCGAAAAGCACGTTTAAAACACAAAATTCAGCAAAACATTTTAATATTTTAGCTGTTTATCTAGTTTCAGAGACAGATTTTAATTCCATTGAATCCAATCCCATTTTTATTTTTTTATTTTTGGCATATATAGATCTTAAAATGTGTTAATAAAAACGTGGCCACTGACACAAGGAGGGATAACAACATTTCACAGCCATGTTTCTATATATTAAAGAGCCTATACTGTGCTATTTTCTATGTTATGTTGTTATTATAATGTTGTTTCCTCATCACAGATATACCTGGAGTTGTATTTTGTTTCATTCATACATGTCTATCACACAAACCCTGCGTATTTAGGCTTTGTTCTTCTCTCAAACAGAAAACACTGTTCCACCTTATGATGTCATGCTGTGATACAGGAAGTGCTCTACTGTGTCTTTAAACTCCGCACACCATCGATAGAATCATTTGGATGACTTTAGCCGTAGAATCAGATTAAGGGCCACAGACTCATCATCTATGCATTAACCTTTTTTCATGCTCACATCCTCAGTGGGACACATTAAATATCTGATATGGGCTTGTTAAAGTAGATTTTCAGAAATGTACAGTAAAAAATACTGTTTAAGGTAATATGGGCCAATTCACCTGGAAGCTTAAGGGCCAAGAAAAATTGGTCTGAGAGCCGCATTTGGCCCCCGGGCCACAGTTTGGACATGCCTGATCTTGAAGAATCAACATAGGACGTTTAATACCAAGAAAACTCTTACCAAGTCTTATTGCAATTTACTATCTCCTAGGTTAGGATTAATCATACTATGAAGTACAGTGACAGATCCTTTATATTTTTTCATGAGTAATTACTATACAATTGCCATACTTACACTATTAGTTACTATGCTAATTCCATTCTATTACCATTTCATTCCACCATTGTTATTATTGCATTCAAACCATGCATATTCCATTCTCATATCTCAGTAAATTTGGAATATGTTTTGATGCCCCAAACTGTGAAGAATCCTTTGTAATAAAGTCACTATTTATTCACATTTTTGTACTTCAGATGATGAATTATGCCGAGAAGCGCACATGAATATGAAAAATGTGGTTGTTAGAGAAGTAAAGGTAAAAAGCACATGCTGTCTCGATACAAGGCCTGTTTTAAATTTCAAATTATTCCGAGCCTGAAAACGCCATCCCCGCTATCAGATCCTTGTTCTAGGAGAGAAAAAAGTAATTAATTTGACGGGCTTAACCTCTCTTTCTCTGCACAACTCTACAACAGTGTGTTTTTTCGATTGTTGATCACCAAATTAAAATTACTAGCTGCTAAACAACCTTGTTAACAGCTAAGAAAAGCACGCATCAGCACTATTTGTCTATGATAATGCAATAAAAATACTGCTTACCCTGGCCAACTCGGAATCTCATAAAAAAAAAAAAAAAAGGACCCACATACAACAGTGAATGGTGTATAATAATGAATAATCACAAAGTCATAATTACCTTCTAACAACCCCTTTCTCACTACAGAGCATCTTTGTGATTGAAGTACACCCACATTGAGTTAATTGCATTTATTCCCTGATGCCGCAAATACGCAATTAAAATGCAGGCGTTCTACACAGGCCTGCAAAATCATCAATATGGTGCATGGTTAAAAATAGGGCTGTGTTTGCCTTTCTACACGAGTATTACAACGGTGGACGTGGGAGACGGAGTTGAAGAGTTTTAGTACAGATGGAGTACATTAACATAAACATACTGTATACAATAAAAAGTACATTATTCACTCTACGCACAATAAGCCACTGCGACCCTGGGGAAGGCAGGGGGAAGCGAGGCTGCCGATCTGCCATCATCGACATTCGTGTACAGTGGTCCCTCGTTTATCGCGGGGGGTTATGTTCTAAAAATAGCACTTTTCTCAGACAGGCATTAAAATTTTCTCTCATTTCTCTCTTGTTTAAACACTCAAAGTTCAAACCTTCGTAGGTGTCTTTGTCGGTGCAGAACGCTTCCTCGACATTGTGGGTTTTGTCAGGGAGAACACTTGCAAGCATACAGCACTTCAGAGTCACACTGCGATCGAACACTTATGTAAATTTGTTAAGCTGAACACATTTTGTACTGTACAGGAGATACGTCACGGAGGAGACTGATTGACAGCGGTCTACAGTCCCTTAGCCAATCAGGACGCAGAACACAATGCACATTCATACGCTCTAAAAAAGCATGCAAAATCGCTCAAAAAATCTGTGAAATAGCAAGGCAGCAAAAGGTGACCCTCGATATAGCGAGGGACAACTGTATAGGCCGAGGGGTGTCAGACTGGAGGGGGTAAAGGGCATGGTGAATGGTCACATTTTTATATAGCTTTTTCCCACCTTCATGGCGCTCAAAGCACCTTACATCAAGGAACCACTCACCCATTCACACACACATTGATACACCAGTGTACGCAGACACCGCTAACCTTCAGATCAGACGACAAAGACTCTACTAAGTGAGCTACTGTCTACCCAGAGTACTGTTCACCCAGGACCCAGTGCAGGAAGGGGCCCTTTACAAAGTCTGTAATGGGCTTTTTCATTAGACAACATGTAGTGTGGGCTCACCAAGATGATTTGTATCCAGGGCCCAGAATTTGGTGCTACTCCCCAGCACAGGCCTCTCACAATAACAAATTTTGAAACTACAGCTACAGCAATATACTGCAATAAACGATAGTATTGAAACTACTTTATGCCACTGACACAATAATAATAATGCAAGATAACCCGCGTAAACCATTTTTAAGTAGACGGTATCCTTAAAAGACCTGAAAAAATTTGCCACTTACAAAAAAATACCCCAAATCTCCCTACTTTTACAAAGAAAATGTACACTATCATATACTGAACAATAAGTCAATATAGTAATTATTGTGACAGCCCTACTCAATGTACAAAGTGCCTTGCCTAGGGTTTCCAATAGAGTCACCGTGTACATGGGGGCGGTATGTACGAAATGGGGAGAACAACTGTTTCAGATGCCTGGACACTGACCGAATGGTGATGGCTGGACCCTAGATGCCCCTCCTGTGCCCTGATCCCATTCGGTGGACCCAGACCCTTCATTTCCTCCTTTTGGCTTGATGACTCAGTACTTGATGGCCCTCATCCTACTGTGGGTAAGCCTCCCTCTGGCCCTTAGTTGAGTGGACTCTGGTCCTACAGACTTGAACTGTATCTGCAAATGGATGCACATTAGTCCTGGACACATCTGCAGCTTGTTCGTCCAGTGGAAGTGGATTTCTCCTTCACTGTGTTTTTCTTTTTCCTGTTTTTTCTTTTTTTTTTCCTTGGGGAGAAGGAGAGTCTAAGGACAGGGGATGTTCTGGGACAGTTCTCCATTTGCTTGTTTTCTATTGATTAATTTGCTTGTCTGTTTCTGTTTCATTTTTGATTTTCTAACTTTCTGTTGGTTAAATCAATTCTCATGTTCAGCCCTGAGAGGCAACTGCTATTGTGATTTTGGGCTTTACAAAAATAAATCTAATTAAATTGAAATTGAACTGAAGAAATCTTAAGACCAAAATGACGAGTCTGACAGCAGCAGTTATGAAGAAAGGCCTCAGTTTTCCAGCGTAAAGAGAGTTGAAGCCAGAGTCATTGGAGCCGGAGGTGCGTCCAAGCTCACCTCCTATTTGGAACACAGCGGCAAACCACAAATGTAACCTGGTGAAAGGATCTTTGATAGGATGGTTTCCTCATAAAGAACTTGCTATTTGTATTTGGATGTCCAGGAAGTTAAGTTGCATTCTTCCTTTTTTTCCCCGCCAAAAAAATGGCATTGTTGAACCCTATCTGACAGTTTTGAACCTTGTATGACCCAGCGTCTAAATTTAAAATGCAGAGCTGTGGGCAGGGATAGCGGCGAGGTGAAACGTTCTGAGCAATTACACCTCAAACGCAGGACAATGCAGGATTACTTAAACATGCAGGAACCACTCAAAACACAACAGAGAAAGCTAATGATGAAAAATTGCACCATGCCAACACAGGTAGTAGCTCGTAATAGTCGATTTTGCATAATATGTCTCCGTTAAACTCTTGAGTTACAGAAGGGTAAATACTTGAGACTGGTTAGGTGCCCAGGCGGATTCTTAATAATGCAGCTCGTAGAGGCAGGTTCAGTCAGGGAAGTGCTGATGATGCAATGTGCTGACCCAAATACGCTACTCGCTCCCAGCAGACTGTGCCAGCTGGGGCCATGTCTACTCCCCCCCTTTCACCAGGCCTTACTGTAACCCCTTCTATTCGTGCAGATGAAGATCACATATTGTCCTCATGATGCTCTTCTTGTCACATCATTGTCTCCTTTCTAGTGTCATTTTTGCTACTGTAAAAAGCCTGTTGGGGGATGGGGACACTGTTGTCCAGGTTGAAATAATACCCATGCAGGTCTGTAATATCAGGGGAAATCCTAACTGTAAATATAATACAGGTTGGTTGGTTAGTTTGCAAAAGAAAACTGAATTCTGTATACTGTCTGTCATGTTACGTGAACATAACAGACAAAACTTGTAATAAAATAGCAGCTGGAGGGCAGATGAAATCTGTAGTAGAGTTGCTCTTTGTCAAAATGCCTGATTTATGGTTAAAATGGTACTTAATGGATCCAGCACAGACATGGGCAAACTACAGCCCGGGGGCCACACACGGCCCTTTGGGCTTATTAATCCTGCCCACCGAACGTGACCAAATTATATTAAAATAGGTAAGGATAAACCTTGTTCAATTTACCTTTGCAACAAGTTGTTGATCTCTTGGCCGAGTTTTTCTGCTGTATTTAACTGAAATTTAATAAATTAATTATTCATTTGATTAATGTATTTGGAAAACAATTTGTTCATGCTTTGCTCCATGTTACAAGCTAAATCTCTAATATAATCTAATATATATAATAATAGAGAATAGAATTCCGACCGCAAGTTTCATAACAATCAAAGAGCCAATCCGGAGGCTGTTCAAGGCTTCCTATCCACACTACTGGTCTAGCACGGAGCAGGCGCTTAGCAATGCTGTCAATCAAACCTGTTGCTAATGCTAGTGGGAGTGACCTCGGCAAAACATGCCACCTGATTTATCTATTATTAATGTTCATATCTTGAATCACGGACAAAATAGCGAAATGAAAACAACAGGATCATGTAAAGCGGGTTAAGATGCTTAAGACCAAGATGACGAGGCTCACCATAGCAGTTACAGAAGGAGGGGTGACAATATTTCAATGTAAAATTAGAGCCGATGGAGTCAGATGTGGATATGATCACTTCTTATTTGGAAGCTGTGTCCATTTATATATACAGTCTATGACCTATCCATGTGGGAATAAAAACTGGCACAAAGTTCAGCATCTTCCCTATCAGCCAAAATAAGCTTAGATTATTTTATATTTTATCATAGGGTTAGGGGTTAAAAAATGGCACCACTTGTTAAATCTAACAATTCTAGCCAATAATGATAAGGTTCAACATATGAGAAATTTCAGTTAGAATATATCTCTCAAGTTATAGCAGCTGCCATCCTTTTGAAATTATCCTATAAAGTTGCGAACACAATTCATTCAGTACTGCACCAAAAATAGCACTTTATCACACTACTAACCACTTTAGGCTGAGCGGTGGGAGCAATGTTGCGAATTTTCTTTTAACAAATGTATTCAAACACTTCCTTCTTGTGAAATGCCCTTTGAGTGAACGATATGCTATTGAGAAATAAGACATAAAACACAATTCCTGGGCCGTGTTGTGTCAAAACGCCTGAGACGTAGAGGCCGATGATGAAACCGCTCGCCGCTAACTGACAGGCCGAGAAAATTGAGCAGAAAACGAATCAAAGATGAAATAACTTTTGATCAGCTACATGCGATGTTGCCATGTAGTTCACTGTTCAACCATGAATCCCACGCTGGTTAACTACAAATGTTACCAGTTGACCAATTTCTCGCTTGTTGCTTTTACTAGACGGATGAAAAGGCAGACACTACACCCAGCACGCCAACCCTTTTAAATGAGCCTTAGGGAGGGCAAGAATAAAGCTACTTCCACAGACAGTGTAATAACTGCTAATCTAATCTACCAGTTCTACCGGAGCAGCTGAACCATGAGCATCCTCAGCCTCTCCACCTCTACTTTTCTACCGTCTATTATATGTTCAATTCATCTGATTAATTATGCTCATTGTGGATTTTCGAGTTAATTTTTGGGGGGTAAATATTTATCGTGCACTACTGGAATACATTTTTTGTGGGGGGTATATGATATAAGTATAAGATTTAAGCCAAAAAAGGTTGAATTATTAACTTCTACGACTCATTACATGGAAACTAGTAGTAAAGTGTTTTATTCTGCTATTTATTTTTTAAGAATATTGTACATTTACAGTAGTTTTTGTGGTATAAATCTGCTCTTGGCTTATTGTGTCAGCGGCATAAATTACTTTCAATATTTTTTGTTTATCGTCTTTATTTACTTCAGCAAAACATCACACTTCAAAATTTGTTTTTCCTGACAGGGCAAAGTGTGTCATAGGATTTAGGCAAAAAGTACTGTTCATACATTTGATATTTGACACTGATAGTTTCTGATTGTCAGCTTTTAGTTCAAAGTTTGAAGTAACACAACTCTCTGAAGAAAACACCTTGACACGTTTAAAATGCTTAATTTCTTATTAGATTATTTCTTACATTGAAAACTGTATTTTTATTTGGTAGAGTGGCTTGTCATGTCGTGTAAAGCTACCTCAATTGAGAAGTACTAACTGTTAAATGCTAAATGGTAGTGATGGGCAAATGAGACAGAGCTCCGGAGCACGTCTCGTTCTTTCTGTGTCGAGGTGTCCGTCCCTCCTCCTCCTGCTTCGCTCTGCGTGTCAATCGCTTCAGTGAATCGAAGCGTTTCATTGGCTCAGCGAATGTTCCGCTCTGTGATTGGTTCAGAGCTTCAGAGTGTTCAGCGCACTTCCGTGGTTTGACAAGCGCTAAACTGCTACAGTATAAAAGATGCACCAATATTTCTGAAAAAAATGTTGGGTAGTGTGGAGTATTGTATGACAGTGGTGATTTTGGCGACTTTTGGCATTTGTTTCATTTTTGATGGCATCTACAAATGGAAAAAAGCGATCCATGGTTTGGGATCACACAAAACTTCTATTTCTTCATAAAAACATGTGATATATAAATTGTTGTATTTTTTTAATGTCCAAAATAGAATATATACTATTTATGACTTTTTTGGGTTCCCAAATCATGGATCGTGTGCTGGTTTGCAATGGTTAAATTTGTCCACTAGAGGTCAGTGTTTCTCCGAGGCCTCAGACACGTCGAACCATTTGAGACGATATTGCGACTGAGGTGTCAATGCTTCACGAGGCTCCATTCGCCCACCACTACTAAATGGTCATATTTTTTATATAGCGCTTTTGCACGTTCAAGGCACTCAGATCGCTTTCCATCAAGCAACCGCTCACCCATTCACACACGCATTCATACACCAGCGTAAGGAGACACTGAGGGCGAGTTGGGTATGTCGGGAGCCCTATAGATGTAATTTTTGTAAGATGAAAAGAGCCAATTTCTTAAGACAAGTGGAGCAAGTCCCAAGGTTCAACATACGTGACTATAAGATGTGACACTATCGCAGCGGTTAAGCAAGCAATACACGTTTTGCAGGCATGGCCCCATCAAGTCTGTTGTATTTAATTGTTGGCTCATTTCAGATTTTATTAACCCGCTACCAAAGGCAATTACCCACACAGCCAAAGCATCTCACAATAAAGCTTCTTTTCTCATGTTGTACTTGTGTGATGATGATGCATACACTGGCCTGAACCAAACCTTGACTTCAGGCGATTTCTCTCCATAGTTTTCTTTGTTTTTCCCATACGCAGAACTGTTATTCAGCATGTACCTTCTGGCCTGATTTGAATGATCAATACTCTCACACTGCGGAACGTTCGATTGTCTCCCGGCCTTTGTTAATGGTAAGTAAGTCTTCCTTTCATGAGTCATCTGTATCAGTTTCCATAACAACTACCAGGCTAATATAAACACTTCAATTTTGTTAGAACAAACCTACAGACATAAAGCAAGTATCAGCGAAATAATTAACATAATAGATCAAATGAGGAGCTCACAACTTTGCAGAAGGAAATGTTGTTGGATGGATTCAGGGGGAATTTATGTCACGGCAATGGATATGCTGAGAGGAGATGAGGAGGCTCTAAGTTCACAAATTACATCAGGATAAGGGGAAGAAAACATAGATGATTGGTTGTTGTTGGTGGTGTTGTTATAGGCTATAATTTTCCAACTCTAACTGACCAATGATAAGACACAGGAATGGTGTGCCAGGGTAAGTCTATTATTATATAATTAAATTGTATTCAGAATTCCACCATTCCAATAGTTTTCAGAGCGATATTATGCTATAATGCAAAAAAAATAAGTTTGCAGAATCATCCTTGGGATAGATTGCAACTGTGACATTGGAACATCAAATGAACAAGAGATTGTCAAACTTTATGGCTCAATAACTCATAAAATATATTCCCGAGAGATTCTTCAAAGCACAAATACAGAGAGAAGATCACTGAGTGTAAGAGTGGTTGTGTTTTGTTTCTTTAGTGTACTTTATTGCAAAAAAGGTATGCCTATAATTATATAGACAGACTTATTTGCTGGTTGGATGGCTTTCTGATATAATAGTTTTCAGAGTACAAGGGAAATAAAGTAACACAGAACTTGTTTTTCCAACTGTTTAGTTTGTCTTCCAGAAATTATTGTTTTCATATCCAAAGGTACACAAGTCCACGAGAATTATATCTTTGTATTTTTTTTTAATACAGATTTATATCAGTCTGGTCCCCACATCCTCTGTTGCATCTCAAACCTGGTCAAACGTGATCGTGCAAACAGATTCGTTTTTCTTTCAGTAAACCAAAGGAGCTCATTGGTGACCTATGAGTTTAGAGTTCGCCCATTGATTCTGCAGAAATCCGCAATGGTTTTAATCCCGCGTTATGTTTTTTTTTTCCTTTATCATTTACGATGAGGAAGCCTGTTCCCGATTGGCTAATAATGCACATTTGAAAACGAGGAGATTCACCGGTGACCAGACGCACATCTTCGTAAAGTATTGAGGAAATGTGTATTATGGATTCCAGGCAAGAGAAGAACTGCGTATAGAAGACAAATAGTTAATATAGGAAAGAATGGAAAGGAAAGGATGTTGCTGTAAAAGATAGTTGAAGATAGTTGGTAAAGTCTATTTTATTGTTCCTATTGAAAAACCCATCTTTTACATTTGACCCATTCTTCAATACCTTTGTTAGGGCTTTCTTTACTCTAAAATCTTTACTTGTATGGTATCACTTTGTAATACCATCTGTTGTTATGTTATGTGTCTCTTGCTTATGTGTCTAGCAGTCTCCAGACTGAACGGGTATTATCGTTTTGATGGTATAAATACACTGTATGTTCATTTATAGCTGAAGGCGAGACAACACTATTAGGGACAACAGCTCTTTGGCGATTGTGCGCGTAATTGATTCAATAAACCAGACTCTTTGATTCAAGACAACTTCTCTGTTGATTGTATATCTTTTTAAGGTTTTTACTATTAGAAATTCCACAACACCTTCTATAGGGCAACCTGTCAGGGGCACTAGCTGACCAATCTCCAGATTTTGAGCCAGGATCTTAATCTTACCTAGCTGGGTGATCGGCTTGTCAATGGTTTGGTCCAGGGAAGACCCAAGATACATCGGAGGGACTATGTCTCTTGGCTGGCCCGGGAACACCTTGGGGAGCTGGAAGGAAGTGTCTGGGGTGAGGGGAATCTGGAAGTCCTTGCTTAGACTGCTGCCCCCGGCCTGACCCGGCCCTAGATAAGCAGAAGAAAATGGATGGATGGAATAACAAGACGAACCTATTGATGAAACCCAGCCAACCATAGTGAGAACATAAAAGTCTAAACAGAAAAGCCCTACACAGCCTAGCGATCAAAAATGGAAGAGCTAGCTACTCTGTTACATGCCACCATTAGGCCTGTAGGCATGAGTGGAGCCGATTCAGTTGATTGCATTAAGAGCAGGCTTACTTGACGAGAAATGCCTTAAGGAAAATAAAGTCTTTTAATGATCCAACTAATAATTCAATCTATATTTTATTATTAGCAGCATTGAAAAACCACATCCAACAACTGGCTGTGGTACATCATCATTTGCATACTTGATAGAGCTGCAAGTCTCCAGATGCCTCTTGGATTGACTAATTTCCATGCTTTGTTCTTCCTACACATGAACTTTGCCGGGGAAAGGGGCACGGATGAAGAAATCTGAGCATTTTTTTTTCTACAATTAGAGGCATAAGGCAGACTTAACCATCACAGAGCAGCTTGTGAGTTGTATCATTTTTGTTCATTTTTGAAACTGGCCCCAAAATGAAATTACTAGATGCATTATTCATTCAAAGAAGCTATTGATTTGAGAAACAAGAAAACAAAATAGATACAGTATGTATTGTTGGAAATGTGATTTTGAGGTGAGAGTTCAAAGCAATAACATATTAAGGTAAAACATAACCTCTAGTTCTTTGCTTTTGCACTAACTATTGAAACATTATATCATATTTCAGGGCAACAGTAGCTCAGTTGGGTGAGTGCTTGTTCACAGATCTGAAGGTCGGCTGTTTAAATCCCGCTCTTGACATAAAGATCACGTTGGCAGTGCGATTCCAGCTCCCACAGATGAATGCTATTGTTGTGTCTGTCCTTGGGCAAGACACTTAACCCACCTTGCTCCCAGTGTCTCCTTGCACTGTTGTGTGACACTTTGAGTGTCTTGAAGGTGGAAAAGTGCTAGATAAAAATCTGACCATTACCTTGACAAATGATGCATCCGGTGTTTGCCCATTAAAGCAACACCTGCATGATTTCACAGAAACAAAAAGTTTAAATTATATTTTGGGACATTCTCTAAGGAGATAGATACATTTATGCCACACTGTAGAATATTATATCCAAAGGAACAAGATCTCCATGGAGACGAGAACATGAAGGCCCTCCTTAAACCCAGATAAGAGTCAGATTTGTGGAGATGGAAGCCCACTAACAGTAAAGATGCATGTTTTTCTACATTGTTCAGTGCAGTAAAAACAAAAAAAAATTACACATTGGAGCTTTAGCCAAATGGGTAAACGGCAAGTAACGCACCATGCTTTATACACCTATTGTATAAATGCCGTATTACTGGGTTCTTGGCAATTTCCAGTCCTGAGATGTACAATGCTTTCTTCCTGAAACCTCCCCCAAAGACCCTGAAGAAAGAAATAAAGGAGAGAGGGGATCAGCTATAGAAATGCTGAGGCCTGGATTTTGTTTCATCTTTGTACAAAAATAAATATAGAAGCGCAGAGAAGACTGTAATGACTGAAAAAGGCATGAGTCAGTCTTCAGAACATGTGGGAAACGTGTGCAAAAACAATGTGCTGTGTTCTGAGGCCTGACAAAAGCTGCACAGATTGAGGCTATTGTCAGAGCGCCAAGCCAGGGAAATTTCACTGTTCTAATTCGTATTCTCAGGAATTAGACTGCACCGCCAATGGAATATGAAGGTCAGGTGCTGGACTATGGACCACACTCGATCTCTCCAAGGCCATTAGTGCTTACTTAGAAAGCCATTAATGTCCATTATCATAATACCTTCACCAATATGCACTTCCAGAGTGAATTCTGCATAGGTTTGAGGCAGGAGATTCTAGAGTTGAAGCGCTAGACTCTCAATTTCTCCTTTAACCCATGGTGGCCCAGTGACTAGCTACTAACTTACACCTCACTGTGAGATGGCGCCAAGTTGGCAATCGGGGCTTTCTGTGCTCAGTTGTAAGTTTTCCTCTGTGTGTCTGGTTGGGTGTTCTCCAAGTGCTCTAGTTTTCCCCCATCCAACCCCAAAAGATAATAGGTAAACTCTTTCAGGTAAGGTAGTCCTTTTTCAAGCCTTGCTCAAAATCTAGAGATGCCTCCATTGCACTTTGGCACCCTCTGAGGACAAATTTCCATATGGGGACAAGAAAGTGTACCTTAACCTTAAGCTACCCTCTTCATTAATATTTAAAGTCATGAGTTGTTTCTTTGATAATCGTGAGGCAAAATAAAATATGACCTCTCAGGGTTTCAATGCATATATTGCTTTACACTGTTTGGAGCAGCAACCAGCCCTGAACCAGACACGAACCCTGACAGATAAATAGTATGAGAGCATCTTTTAGTAGGTCCAACACATTTTTACTACATGAAACAGTATTAAGGTCACGTAAATATAGTGATTTTTATTTATTTGGTGGTGTTGTTCCAATAATTTGCCATTTGCTTATGGTCCTGTGCTGCAGCTTGTCGATTTGATTTATTGATTTGGACTTGATATGTCTTGGCTACATCCTTTCCGATTCCCCCCAGCCTTGCCATCACGCCACTCCAGCTACTTTGCTATTCCACCTGACTGCTTGAGTAGAGTTCTTCCTGTTTGTTAAAAATACCGCCTCGTGCATATGTTCCCTCACCATGGAAAGGTTCGGCCATTAATATGATAGTGTGTTCCATGAATTAGTCATGCACAGCCCCTTTCGCTAGTATAAGCTATCCAAAAGAACATGGGGAGGAGAGCATTCATTGCAAGCTAGCGATAGAGTCCATTGTTCCTCTTATGGGCGAAAGTCGGCCCCATTCCATACCTGCAACTCAGCTCCCAACGGGATACACTTTCTATACACAGCACAAAGCCAGAAGCCGGAGAACTCACTCACAAATAGAAATATTCCTTTCTGGTTTGGACAAATGCGCTTCCGATGGTGCTGCATTTTTCATCCCACTTGCGCCCAAATCTCTATACATACAATCCCTGGTAGACCTCATTAAAGAATGGGCCTCTAGTGATGCTATCTACCACAATGGAACAACTGGAGCTCGCCTTTTTTGCCCTTTCCCCAGTGTGAATTTTTCGGCAGTTGCAAGCAGTTTGGAGCACAGGGCTCAAAGGTCAACAATCCAATTTCACGGGGCCTGCCTGTAACAGACACTCTGTGATCTCAGATAGGACCCTTCCCAATTCTTTCACTGCATATCAACAAGAACACACCCGACTTAATCCAACTTTAATTAGCCCTATGCTTTGGTGATAATTGGCAGACAAGGCATGGCTTGAATGGGGTAAAAAGAGACAAGAGGTCATTGGCAGTGGACATAAAATCTTTTTTGTTATTTTTTTGTATGTTCCACCTTCACAGTACTACATACATGTTTTTCAAAAGTCCCATTCATTTTAAGACTCACTGCTGAGCCAGTACACAATTAAGAGTAAAAATACTCTAGAAACGGTTTCAAATGCAGTAAAGTGCCCTGAGCTGAGCCATATACATTGTAGCTTCTCAGTTCCTTCAAACTGATAATGACTTGTGGGGAGCAGCAGTTGCTCAAGTTGCCCAAAGTAGAACCGTTTTAGGCCCTGCTTAGAAAAAAAATAAATAAATATTGTTGTGAAATTTAGCAGTGATGGAAAGTTCAACAAAGTCAAACTTGCTCAAACCCTTCGATCCTTGTACATTTCAGGCTCGTTATTATTCAAATAAAGGCACTTCATCTCCAAAGTAATGGAATGCCAGTGACAAAAATGACCTATTCATGTTTTGAGCTGTAGATATTGAACAGTCAAGAGAAATATGATCCGTGGGTGTGTTTTTAGAGCCAAAGTGTTATAAAAAACAATTATGGTTGACGCCGCCTGTGTGACCTGGAGGAGAAAATCCATGCCAAACCAATCTTTTTGGAGCAACTCTGATCCACTAAAATGAATGCCTGTGAGATTCAATCAATCAACGTATTCACTCCAGAGTCACATCAATCTGCTCAAAATGTGGGGCCCTGCGGATTTAGAGCACTACTGTAGCCCCACATGACGACACTGGTCAATGGAATAATGTGAAAAGTTGGAGTGCAGCAGCAGGGCACTGCACTCCTCAGGCTCAAACATTTTCTACGAGCACTTTCTCCATTCCCGGTGTAAAAACGCATTTCTTATTCCTTAAATGACCCTAAACTTTAGTTTGTGGCTATACTACTACCGTACCGATGCCCGATCCCGCCTGATCTGGGAAGCTAAGAAATACTGGGCCCTGTTAGTACATGGATGGGAGGCACAATGAGGGAGCAGTGGCTCTAATACAAACTGTTGTTGTGTCCTTAGGCAAAACACTTGACACATCTTGCCTAGTATGAATGCAATGTGGTGAGTGATGGGCGAGGGAGCAGATGGGCGCAAATTTGCGGCATTCAAATTACAGTCATCAGGCATGCTTTACCCTGAAATCCATAGCAATTTGTAAATTAGCAGTGGAAAACTAAGTGATCTGTTTTAAAAAGAAACACACATTACAAAATCTTCATGGGAAAAAAAATAAATAAATCTGATGAAGGGCTAATGCCAAAATGTCACTTGGTGTAGACAATCATTTAAAATATTAATAATAATAATAATAATAAGAAGAAGAATTAGGAGATAGCTGTGTGGGACCTTTTTCCTCCCATATAGATCAGTGTAGTCGTTCAACAGTTAAACATACATGGTGTTTAAAAAATAAATGCAGATGGCTTATGTTGATGTAAATATTGATGACATTATGCACTTTCATGTTCAAATGCTTGGATAAAAATAAATTGTGCATCGTCCATTGTTAGCCTTGCCCACAGGCTCCTCTCTATCTGCCTCTTGCAGGTTGCGTCTGTGTTAGGGCCATACACAGGTGGGTATGCAGTATAGCTCTAGTTATCTGAATAATGCAGGGACTGTAGTGAATAAAAAGCTAAATGGAGTTATTTGGAGTTATTTAGGATTTGTTCACAGACTCTGCACCTGCACTTAGCCTGATGAATGGAGCTCTGTGATTCCCAAAAGTCTACTTTGGAACAATGCTCACGACCATCACACCAGAGTGGGAAATGGAAAGCCCAAAAAAGAGGTGAAGAGAAGTAAATCTTGCAAATGAGTCTGGCTGAATTTCAAGAAGAGTTACAAGATTTTGGATTGTGTGGATTAGAAACTGGTGACTTCAACTGTAAAAGTCCACTGTGTCTAATTGTGCTCTGGCAGAGTAGTGAGCGATGATTAATCGATGTATAAATTTGTTGCAACAACGCCACTCTCCAGTCTTAGCTGTAGAAAAGACACCCAAGACAGGCACACGGGTACGATATACAAAAAGATACGCTGGCCAGTTCTATTTAATTTGCAAAGCCTAGCGCCGAATTTAACAATCATTATTGCACATCCCAGTTTAAATTAATGGATATTTCAGGTTACAGGATAAAACAACAGCATTAAAACATTCACCACTCCAGACTGACTGCCTGCCAGGCCAAACACACGGCGCATTCTACACACGGAGGGAACTTTAACAAAATAGTTGAATGTTGACATAAATGCATCTGAGTCTTAAGGATTGGAATTTATCTGAAATGAGGGACAGGACCGAGCAGCCACAGAAAAACCCTGACAGCGTATAGTGGGCAACGGGGAGTGAAGGACGCAAGCTCAGTGTTTACGGAATAGCAGGTAAGAGCAACTTCATCGTAGACCCTACAAGCTAGTCTTGCAACTTATGCATATGACACATATATGGCCATAGTATAACCTAATGTCATCAATCCATCCATTTTCTTTTGCTTTATCCTCGCCGAGCGCAGAGGCAGCCGTTCTTCAGCAGTAGGCCAGACCTTTCTCTCCACACAACACTCTTCAGCTCTTCTGGAGGGATCCAAGGCATTCCCCGGGCCCAGCCGAGACACATAGTCCCTCCAACTGTCCTGGGTCTTCCCTAGGGCCACCTCCGATGGGCGTTGTGCCGGAACACCTCCTATGGGAGGGCGTCCCATGAGGAGGGCACCCGGAATAAGATTTCTGAGCTACATCAGCTGACTCCAGTGGATCTACTCCGAAACTCTCCTGTGTGATCTGAGCTAACAGTAATGGCCACTCTTTTATTATATCCATATAGCAAACTTCCGTTGCTATGTCCTTGTTTGGTTTGAATGGTAGGGCTGATTTTGATCATTTTTGCCTTCAATCACTGACAAAACAATGGAGAATTTGACAGGAGAAAATGTTTACTAGTAAGGTATCAGTGGAATCCCTCAGTCATCCCAGTTCCGGTCCATCGCAAAAGAAAAATATGTCAAACATGGACAAAACATTGAAGGAGGTGAAGGACATTTCACTGCTGTTCCACGCTTTTCCTTCAGTTCTGATCAGATTACTGGTGGGCGCTGCCTTATATCTACCTGAAGAAACACTGACACTCAAAACCTTTGTCTGCACTATGCCTGCGTCCTACTAAAGTCATTCAAGACCCTAATGATTTCACAGATTTTATTTTCTTTTGCTATGTTACTAGTAAGAAACATTAATCACTCTTTGTGTTTTAGACCATTGCAAACTAGGACCAAACCACAAAAGTTGCAGATTTAGAGAGACTCTGAACTAGTCTGAATTTTTTACCCATCTTTCCTCAGATCTCTATTCTTAGCAAAGTTCGTGCAATCTAACTTTAACTTTATGTCCTTATTGAAGAAGCATATCTGTATCAGCAACCCAAAACAGCTAGGGAACAACTTTCCCACGTACTTAGATTTTCGAAGTTGTGTTTTGTAGCATAGAACACAAGGCTACCAACCTTGGGACGCTGAATTAAGCATTCAAGGATACAAACTTTAGCAGCTCTCCTCTGCGTGTGGGAAAAAATAGGCCATGTGAAAAAAAGTGAAACCGACTTTGAACTACAGGCATCATGGACCGTCAATATCATTCCCATGACCCCTCTCGCTTTTATTTAACAAGCTTTCCCATTCCGAAGGCTTGATTTGCGGGATGCTCATTGCTATGCTAGCAGCGCTTGCACCGTGCTGTCATAGTGCTGATGCCGGGTATTTCCACCATTGACGACACCTTGGGATTAGCTTCAATGCAAATGCGGAGGAGTGTGAATGTTAGAAAGAGGCCTGAGAGGAAACAGTGCACGTGGAAGTGATGAGGAACTTTGCACTTGTCTTTGCAGAGTTCAAGTTAATAGACAATGAAAAATGTTCGTCCAAGAAAAGAAAGACGACTAAGTAACTTTGTAAAACCATTCCGTAAATATTACCTGTACTACTACTTTTAATTAAGGACCTTCTTGCTACAGTTGTTACTAATAATGATCACTCTGACATAGCCCCTGCTAACTACTAATTACTTGGAAAATGAACCACTACTACTACTTCCACTCGAACTGCTGGTACATGCTGGTCTGTGTACCCCGCCTCAGTCATCTAAATAGGTTTGTTTGTAAAAAGAAAACTGTATTCTGTTAACTGGAGTTTGTGAAAAAGTATATAAAAAGGGTCAGTCATTATCCAAATAGTATCTTCAGATTGGACTCGGGTTCTGCTACACTTGTAGCCATCTGAAAAGGAGGAGTCACTACTACACTGTGAAATTAACTTCCCCTTGTAAACAGACTCACTGTAAACAACTAGGAGTGTGCCGGGTTTCAGTAATCTCAAATGAGATATGAGGAAATAACTCAGAAGTGAAGAAGCTTATTTATTGCATTTGAGTGTCCTCATTTGTTGTCAGAATTTCAATTTGTCTTTCTATTGCACTTGTGGTTGTTTTTAAGGTAGTAGGTAAGAAGTCCAGTACTAGTTTTTAGCCAAAATGTTGGGATCTATATGTCTGTCTTGTAACCTTTTTTGTTCTTTCTTCAAAATGAATGTGGTAATGTAAATGAACTCACTTCACTTTTAAGGCCTCAGTGGGAGAGCTGCCATGTGTGAAAAGCCTGGAGAGAAATTTTTGCACCTTCGATGCCTTTTTTACCATTTATTTATTTTGCAAAAGAAAGATCCCTGGCTGAAAACAATAATACACAAGCATTGCAGTGGAGGTAGATATAAACCAGGTATTACTTTGCGTACGAATTGTGCTATAAAAAAAATTTTGCCATTGCCTAGAGACCTATCCCACCCAAAGTTAAACAGAACGTCGATAGGCAACAGTTAAAGCAACCACAGTGATAAGGCACCCCCAAACTGTCACAGTGAATCGAGTCTCTTGCTTGGGCGTGTTAGGTTAAGTCGCTGTTAGTCGTTGAGGTCTGAAACATGGCTGCCCCGTGTGCCTTTCGCATTTTGGGACTGCCCGCTATTGGAACATGCAGGCTTCGGCTAACTGCAGTGTGACTTGCCTTTTGTACATTGTTATCGTACCGTGCCAGCACGAAGGAGTCAATAGAATACGTTATAAATTCTATTTTGTATTGTCTGGCGTCTCGTAGTGGTGGCTGTCTGAGATCGAGTTTCGTTTCTCTTCATATGGCTCAGTGACAGATGCTCGTTCATGATGCCGTTACCTACTGGGTCAGATGTACCACGTTACCGCTCTAACCAAATCCAAGCACTTGAGGCACTGTCTAGAGCGGACCCTAGATTTTTTTTTTTTGCTGTTACAGGGTTGGTGTCCGCGGGGGGGGTTCTGCTATAAGCACTGGACAGGTTCTTCCGTTCGCGGTTCTCGCTATTTGTTTGCAAGAGAAACGTTCTGCACCGACCAAAGGCAACCTATAGAAGGTTTGACACTTGACCGTGTTATACACAAAAGAGAAATGGGGAAAAAACAATGTCAATGGCCGTGCGTTAAAACAGCCTTTAAACCCGATAATAGATAATCATAAAAAATAAGCTAGCTGACTACTCTATGGATTTCGCCTACTTGCGCGTAATTTAGAACGTAACCACACAGGGCCCCACATTGTAGTACAACTCCGTGGCCACTAATCCATTGAGACAGCTTAAGTGCAATGCCCTGACCGTTGGGTAATAATTCCAGTTAGGCTTCGGGTGTGGAATGAGGTCCACATGACAAGTCTTCGGGTCTATGGCGCCAAATAAATATTACGCTAAAAAAGACAATGGATAATTAACCGTTTAAAAAATGGAGAATATAAAGATTGCTACTAGAGTGAACCATGAACCACCACCCCTCACCGCCAACATTAAAAAGGCAAGTTGCTATAAGGTTGAAATTGCAATGGTAAAATGATATGCGGCAACAGAAACACATCTTCCAGACGAGGCATTGTCTTGTTAAAACAAAAAAACAAAACAAAAAAAAAAAAATTACAGGGGATTGACGCTGGTTGAGCAGCAGCAGGCCTTCCTCCTCACAAAGTCGAGGGGGCTTGTAACAAAACAAGGATCCTTTTAATAAGAAATCCAATTCAGATCCTGTGCATGTTCTGAGATTGAAGGTCAGTTCAAAACGCAGGCCGGATCTCGCCTCCTGAGGCATGTGGAGTAGATCTCGAGAGCTAAACGCGAGCAAGAAAACCTGGGCATCCCGAGTGCAGGTTTCGTTACCTGACACAAACAAAATAATATGGTTTAAAAAATGAAAA